>SKCR01004084.1:0-26690 GCA_019454045.1 Zanthoxylum bungeanum | reverse complement strand
ACATAAGGAAGGATCTGTTAGTGGACATGTGCTTAAGATGATTGGCCACATTGAAAAATTGGACAACCTCGGGTTCATCAGGGATCATGAGATAGGTCACGATCTAATTCTTCAGTATTTACCAAAAGAATTCTCTAACTTTATTATACAGTTTCATCTGTATAATAAAGAAGCTACTTTAGCAGAATTGTACAATCTGATAAAGCAAGCAGATAATGACTTGAAATCGGAGCTTAAAACCTCCGTCATGCTTACAAGTACGGACCTGAAGCCACGAGGCCCAAAGAAAAATAAGGCCAAGGCCAAGGCTCCAGATCACCTAAAGCCCAATGGTAAGGTGGAGAATAAGGCCAAGGCCAAGGCTCTAGATCACCTAAAGCCCAATGGTAAGGTGGAGAAGAAAAAGGGAAAAGGGAAATGTTTCTTTTGTGGAAAGAAGGGTCATTGGAAGAAAGACTGCAGATCCTTGAAAGCCAATGAATCTAGGGATGCCCAAGAGGCCAAGAAGCCCAATGCTTTAGGTATGTTGAAAATGATTGAACTATATTCTCAAAACTCTGAACCTTCGACTAGGGTGTTTGACAACGGTTGTGGGACTCACTTGTGTAACAATGTACAGGGCCTGAGAAATAGTAGGAGACTCCGTCATGGAGAGGTTGACTTAAGCATGGGTAATGGAGCAAAACTGGCTACATTGTGCGTGGGGACTTATTCTTTAGTTTTACCGAATGGTTTAGTTTTAGACTTAGAAGATTGTGTTTATGTTCATTCTCTAGTAAAGAAAATCATTTCAATTTCTTCTTTATGTAATAAAGGCTTTTTCATGCCTAATAAGTTGTAATGAATGTTCTATTTATTTCAATGAAATAAAATATGGAGATGGTATTTTGAATAATGGTATCTATGTTTTACAAACTAACAAATAATGTTCAACCTCTAATATATACAACATTAACTCGAATAATCTCAATGAATCACTTCTATGGCACAGTCGCTTAGGTCATATCAATGAAACAAGATTAACTAAGCTACATAAGGATGGGTATTTCAAACCCTTCAAATATAAACCTTATGGAACTTGTGAGTCTTGTTTACTTGGTAAAATGACCAAATTACCCTTCAAAGGTAAATGACAGCGTGCAGCGGAGACATTAGAACTCATACACTCTGATGTATCCGGACCAATGTCAGTCACCGCTAGAGGTGGATTATCCTACTTTATTACCTTTATCGATGATCATTCGCGATATGGGTATGTGTACCTTATGCGGTATAAATCTGAAGCCTTTGAGAAATTCAAAGACTTCAAGGCTGAAGTAGAAAACCAGCTTAATAAAAGTATTAAGTCACTAAGGTCTGACCGAGGTGATGAATATTTAAGCAACAAATTTCAAGATTATTTAAGAGAAAATGGCATTGTTTCCCAGTGGACTCCTCTGGGAACTCCACAGCATAATGGGGTCTCCGAAAGGAGAAATCGGACATTATTAGATATGGTCCAATCAATGATGCCAGGCACAGATCTACCTCTTTCATTTTGGGGTCTTGCTTTAGAAACTGCAACACTACTACTAAACCAAGTTCCTTCCAATACTGTTAGTCAAACACCATATGAGTTATGGTCTGGGAAATGTCCTAGTCTTAGTTATCTAAGAGTTTGGGGATGTGACGCATATGTCAAGCTCACACAAACTAACAAATTGAATGATAAGGCAGTTAAATGTAAGTTTTTAGGATATGCCTTGAACTCAAGAGCATACGTGTTCTACGTCTCAAATGAACAAAGAACATTTGTCTCACGAAAGGCTAAATTTCTAGAGAATGAATTCATTCTCAAGAAATATAATGGGAGTAGACTTGACCTCGAAGAGGTACGAGAAGAACAAACTAACATAGAACTAAACCCTAGGCCCCTCAAAAGGGCAGCGACAGAACAACCACAAGGTTATGAACTCAGAAGGTCTGGTAGGGAAAGACATGAGCCTGAATGATATGGTTTCCATATTGATGAGGAACATGATCAGGTCATTGATAATGATGATCCCACCAGTTATGACGAAGCAATGCGTGACATTGATTCAGTCAAGTGGCTTGAGGCCATGAAATCTGAAATATACTCTATGTATCTGAATCAAGTCTGGGACTTGGTAGATGCACCTGAAGGGATAAAACCCATAGGCTGCAAGTGGATTTACAAGCGTAAAACTGATGCAGAAGGCAAAATCCAAACCTATAAGGCTATATTGGTGGCGAAAGGTTATTGACTATTCCAAGGAATTGACTATGACGAAACCTTCTCGCATGTTGCAATGATAAAGTCCATTCGAATTTTACTGGCAATAACTGCACACTTTGATTATGAGATTTGGCAGATGGATGTCAAAACAGCTTTCCTTAATGGGAACCTTGTAGAGGAAGTCTATATGACACAACCTGAGGGGTTTGCATCTAAGGATGATCATAATAAAATATGCAAGCTTAAACGATCCATTTATGGAATCAAGCAAGCCTCCAGAAGTTGGAATATATGATTTGATGAGACAATCAAAGAATTTGACTTCATCAAAAATGTAGACGAGCCTTGTGTTTATAGGAAAAGTAGTGGGAGTGCTGTTGTATTTCTTGTATTATATGTCGATGACATATTAATCATCGGGAATGATATTCCCATTATGCAAGCCACTAAGCAATGGTTATCTCAGAATTTCTCCATGAAAGATTTGGGAGAAGTAGCCTACATCCTCGGCATTAAGATCTACTGTAATAGATCTAAGAGGTTGTTATGACTTTCTTAATCTACGTACATAGATAAAGTTTTGAAAAGATTCAAAATGGAAGATTCCAAAAGAGGTAATTTACCTACTTGTCATGGAATCAAATTATCTAAGGAGCAATGTCCACATACTCCTTCATATAGAAAGCGTATGAGTAGGATCCATTATGCTTCAGCAATAGGATCGATCATGTACGCCATGCTATGTACAAGACCTGATGTCTCTTATGCTCTTAGCATAACGAGCAGGTATCAGGCAAATCCTGGTTAGCAACACTGGGCAGCTGTCAAAATAATCTTCAAGTATCTGAGAAGAACTAAGGATGTGTTTTTGACATACGGAGATTGTTCTGAGATGAAAGTCATTGGTTACTGTGATGCGAGCTTTCATACCGATAGGGATGACAGCATGTCACAAACAGGATATCTGTTTACTTTAAATGGCGTTGCTGTAAGTTGGAAAAGCTCAAAGCAGTCAACTACAGCGGACTCCACCACTGAAGCCGAGTATATTACAGCATCTGAGGCAGCTAAAGAAGTAGTCTGGAAAAAGAAGTTCATCACAGAGCTGGAAGTGCTTCCCGCGATAAAGAATGGTGTCACGATGTACTGTGACAACACGGGTGCCATTACTCAATCAAAGGAACCAAGGTCCCACCAGAAATCCAAGCATATACTCAGGCGATTTCATCTCATCAGGGAGATTGTTGAGAGAAAAAAAGTTATTATAGAGAAAATACCCACAGAAGATAATCTTGCAGATTCTCTGACTAAATGGCTGACTCAACAAAAGCATGATATGCACACCCGAGAGTATGGTGTCCAGATTCAAACTAGTTGGCTATAGTGCAAGTGGGAGATTGTTAGGGATATGCCCTATACCCAACTTGTGGATGGGCTATATGTACATGGATTTGTAATATTTTTATTAATTAATAAAATTGCAATCTTTATTATACGTGTCTTACATAACTTATCTGAATTATCAACACTGTAATAAAACCCTTGGAGTAATAAGAAGATGGCTTCCATGTCTTATGAGAATCATTAGCCTTAAACGTTCCTAGTCATAGTTTTGTGAAAAATCTGGCCGTTCACAAAGCGGACAGACTAGCTTGAAGATATGAACCGCCCTTAAGTGGGGTAGCCGATCTCATAGGCTACTAGCGGAGATCCGTCCACTTGGTGTATCACATGGATACATGAGTTGCTCGTGTCCATCGAACTGACCGCCGAAAGTTTTCATATCGAGTATTTATCCCATGTGTCTATGAGAACTTTCGTGTATCAATTATATGACTAGTCCTTATACTTGAGGTCTTTACAATCTTATGTGTGGATCAAATAACTTTCACATTTTCCTTCCCCGGTTCAAAAGATCCGGTCATAAGGGTATGATTGGGTCATTTGTTGAAACACATAAAGTTTGTAAAGTTACAACAGAGAATCGCCACTCTCTCGGATAATATTTTCTTATAAGAGTAGTATTCCAGTTCGCGGGTTGATATATGTGATCAGTGCTTGAGACTATGGCCACAGTGGAAGAATCATGTGAGATTCTTGGGTTAGCACGATTCATGACACTATCAACATAATACCTTTGACCATATGGATAGACAATTTCCGTAACCTAGGTCAAGAGATGGGGATATAGTGAAGCGAGGGACCGTATCATATATAAATCACATACAGAATGGGTATATATATCTTTCTTTCTCATTTGGGGGCCTTGGCTATTGGTTTCTATAATTAGTCCCAAAGAAAGATTAAGCCATAGAAATACAAGTAACATACATGCAAAGCTTGAAGGATGGCGGAAACATACTTACAAAGCTTTTGACGAAAATGGTGAAGAGGATCCTTGAGCCTCCAAGGTAGAAGTTTCGGCCAAGCAAGAAGATGAAGAGAAGCTGCAAATCTTCAAGTATTCCAAGCTCCAAGGTGGTTTCCCTATCACCTCTTTTGATCCTGCTTGTGCTAGCAAAATTGGAGAGAAAAACAATTTTCTGTTGGATATATGACCCATAGCGTCACTATTTGCACAGATCATTGTGTTGTTGTAGCAAATTAACTATGTAATAAGGAAATTGCACTCTCATCATTTGTGATTAGATCACCATAGATATATAAATGAAGAGAGGTCCCTATGATTAGTACCTGGACTGAGAATGATATGAGACAGTATCAGTCCCCGAAGGTTTAATCATTAAATATCCCTAGCCGTAGTATTATCGAGACTGGACATCGATAATGCGGAATAGGCTAGTATTGCACTTGTGCGCGTTTGTGAGGGCACAACGGCATAGTTCTCATATATATAAGTATTGGATACTTATGCAAGTGCGATAGGAGGTCGTGTTTCACCGATGGTACGGGAAACAGCTTCGCTCTGGATAGACCCCTCGGAATCCCATTGGTATTATGACTATGTGTCTATGGGAGGCCGAAATCGAGGTAGGTGTTTATAGTCTTAACCTGAGACTTGCATCGCTAATACTTACGATAATCGATAAACTTTGGTCTTGGTGGTAGGGGACTTTGACCGGTTCTGTGTACACCACTTCTGGGTTTATCAGAGAGTCGTAGTGTATTGGGTGTGATGTCAAGATGGAAGTGTCACTTCAGTCATTTGGAGATGATGTCACGCAGGATCGGTACTAGTGCTCTTGAGTGTTGCGCAACCACGGGATATTGTGACCAGGTCATGTATATCCGATTATAGAGACTATGTTACCAGACATCCGACATGTGTTTCGGACGGGGCAGACACTTATCCAGCCCCAGCCCTAGCACGTGATTATCCGATACTGGGCCGATATACACAATACTACGGTATACTACGCTTGATACAGATCTATATATTCCTGTAAGAATATTTCTGGAGAATTGGGTAGGCATGGCGCTTTGCTAGAAGCCAACCTTGTCTTGTAAATCGATATAAACGTAGTACGAGGTACTTACGTGTTCGGACAGTCCGACGATCGTATTTACTGCCAACATATCCGGAGATCTCATGGGTCGCTTCCTGAAGATTCACCGATGACGTATTACTCTCGCACTTTGATTAATCTGGGATTAATTAGAAGAGAGAGATAGAATTAATCTGGGATTAATTAGAAGAGAGAGAAAATTAATCTGGGATTAATTGCGGAGATATTTTATCTGGGATAAAATATTAATTAAAGAGAGAGAACGATTAATTTGGAATTAATCGATAAAATAATATATTTGATATATTATTAGAAATTGGATTTCGACGCGGAATTAAAATTAGATTTTAACTCGGGCGAACGAATTAATTTAGAATTAATTCGTTAGCGACGTGAATAGTGATTTCGCTAGGCGTAATCATTTAATTACGACGCGACGGAAAATTCGTTAATTTGGAATTAGCGGACCCGAGCCCGAGAGTGATTGCGAGCGCATTCGCATTTCGAATTCGACGGCGGCACGCGAGTCACATCAAGCGTCAAATCGTTAGTCGCCCAATCGTCAAATCAATTATCACTTTGAGTGATGTGACTTGACATATCACTTTATTAAAGTGAATAGATGTGATATGAAAAGTGATGTGTATATGACTTAAAGTTATAAATAAAAGTGATGGAATATGAAAAGGTTGGAATATATATATTTTTTTATTTATTTTTGGAAAATAAATGAATAATATAAATTCTTTTTTTCTTTCCTTTTTTAGACACACATTTCGGTCCTCTCTCTCTCTCTCATACATGCAACAGTTCACGGTTTCTCTCTTCCCTCTCTTTTCTCTCTCTCTCTCATCTCATTGCTTCACTGCCGTTTCTTCATCTTTTTTTTTGTTTCCTGAGAAAATGGAGATGCAAGGAAGATGATTAGTGCTAGCCACAAATGGGTTATACATAGGTGATAGGGAAGTGTCTTCATGAGCTTGGAAAGCTTGAAGCTTTGAGCTTCAATGGTGCTCAACAATGGCCGAATCTTGGAGGGTCCAAACCAGTCTAAACCAAGCGTCCACTGCAGTTCCAGAAGCCATTGCCGTGACTTGGAGGGAGCAAAAATAGCACCTTGTTCTTCAAACATCAAAACCGAAATTCAATGTGAGTTGATTCCGCCACCTCCTTTGATGTGTTCATATGTGATTTTTATGCATTGTTTGTGATCTTGTGGACTTGATTAAACTCCAACATTGGTATCTAGAGCCATTGATGCATGAATCCGAAATTAGGGTTCTTGGCAAATTTGGGGCTTTTTGATTTTGGCTTGATTCTGACAAATTGATTGTGTAAGAATGCTTATATATGATCTAATTTGAGATATATGTAATCAATTTGACAAAAAAATCATTGGATTGATTTTCCCCAATTTGCAAATTTTGGTCAAAACTTTATTTTGGGTAAACTCGATTTAGGCATGATTTGGTTGAATTGTTTGATGCATTATGCTTGAATGAGGTTGAATTGAAGTTGTGCATGATCAATTTCAAGAAAATTGGATTAGATCAATTTTCCCCAATTCTTAGGTTGAATTTGAAACTTGAAATTGGGCAAAATGTGTTTAAGCATGTTTTAATTGAATTGGATGTTTAAGTATGCTTAGAACATGTTTAATTGAGATTGTGTGTGATCAATTTCATGAAATTGGATTGGATTAAATTTTCCCCAAATTGGAGGCTTGGCCGAAATTGGAAGAACCTAATGTCTTGGTAATTTTGTTTTTTTTGATCATTGGATGACTTAAAACAATTGGTTAATGTTGTTTTGAAGTTCAATTGGATTGAATTTTGATTTGGAACATTTTTCCCTTTTAAAGTGGCTTGGCCGATTTTAAAGAACATTGAATTCTTTGTGATTTTGTTGTTTTAATTCATTGGATGAATTGAATTGATTTGGGAAATTATGATTGTGGACTCAATTGGATTGAAACCGAATCGAATTGAAAAAACCCCTAATTGCCGAGACTTGAAAGCATGTTAATTGGGTTTGATTTTAATTGAATTGTGTTGGACACTATTTGGTTGTTAAAGTGCATGATTAATTAGGCTAATTGATATTTTAGAAATGTTAATTGGGTAATTGATTGTGTATTACACTTAAGGTAATTAATTGTGAAATTTGGAATTTTATAAGTTAATTAATTTGGGCTTGATTTTGGAAATTGGGCTTGTTGGGTTGTAATTGGGCTTTTGGGCTTTGTTGTAACAAAGTTGGGTTTAGGCAAAATTGGTTGGATCCAATTAGGCCCAAAACCGAATCCAAAAGGTCCAATTATGACTTAATGGACCTTAATTATTTAATTGGGCCTAATGGGCCAAAATTAATTTAAAGGCTTATGGGGTACTCCCGGATTGGATTTTGGTTGTTCGGTTTGACCCGAGTTGACCAAAAGTCCACGCCTGTAGAAATTAATTAAAAGCCCATTGGACTTTAATTAAATAAAACATTAGATGTTAATCGGGCTTTGAGACCCGTTGCGATTAAATTTGGAATTTAAGTCGTAAAGGTTCGTTAATAAAAGTGTAATATTTAATTTGGAATTAAATATGAATTAGAATTAAATACGTATTAAATTGGATTTAATTATGTTATTTAATTTAATTCGTAGAAATTGTACTTTGAGTACGTGTTTGCAATACGAGTTTGACTCGAACAAAATCAAATCTTTGTTTGAACATTGGATGATCACTAATAATCAAGATTAATTAATTTGATTGATTGATTGATAACATGCTTGTATGAATACATGGTTGTGATGTTTGAATAATGTATATCGGATGGATATTAGTCGGGTTGGGCGATTTTGGAAATTGTAATAAATTTGATTTATTAAATTGGACCTGCGTGTCCAGCCTTATCTCCTATTTCTTTGTATTCTCTTCTCACCTATTCCCCTCTATGTAAAAGAGGTTTCTTTAGAAGTGTAGTGTAACGGGTAGAAGTAATACAAGTGCTAGCGGGAGAGAGAAAGTGAGAGATTTGATCTAGGATCAATGTAAAATATCCATCCGCATATCATTATTATTTTATTTCATACTCGCTTTATTATGTTTTAGAATGCATGCTTAAGGGTGTATGATGATGAGACCTTAACAAAGATAATTAAATTGGGGTAGCCAATTTGCACGCGAAAAACCCTCGTTAAATATCATGCGTTTTTTCCTTCCATTGAGTGATTCTTACTCAAGATCCGAGATTGGCAGGGGTTGTTGGCCAAAGTCAAGCCCTTGTCCATCAAAGATGTGTTTTAATCACGAGGCTTTGTTCCATATCGGTGTCGTGTCCAAGTTTGGGTTTGTTGGCCAAAGTCAAGACCACTTCTTGTCCATTGACATTGATTACGAAGCTTCCATGTCAATGGGTCCGCGCTTGACAGGGATCACTAGGTTTGTTGTGCCAAAGCCAAGCCTAGTTGATTCAGAGGAAAAAGGTTAGGGTATACATTCGATGTATAGGCATATATAAGATATATGTTTCGGACTTGGATGTCCACCTACTGGATCTAGGAGTTGGATAAGATCCAATTGATCTTCGAGATCTACCTAGTTAATTATCATACAATTTGTTGGCCAAAGTCAGATTGTGTGATTTTAACGGGATCCTAGCCCACTAGGAAACACGGTTTCCCGAGTACTCGACAGAGGGTTAGAGACTCGACGAAAAATAGTGGGAGGCAAGTATTGAATTTGCAACATTCGTTCGAATACTCGCTAAACACGCTCATTTTATTTTATTTCGTCATTAGATTAAATATTAGTTAGACTAATATTTAAATTGTTTTTTAATAACAGTTGGACTGTATTATACTTGATTATATATAATTGGATTATATTAATCAATATATTTGAATTAATTAATTTCAGTTTACAGTTGATTTTATAATTGGATTATAGTAATCAATGTAATTGAGGTTAATTAATTTGGATTATATTTGATTATATAGTTGGACTATTATAATCATTATAATATATAAAGTACCACTAATCGTTGATTAAATAGTTGGACTATTGTAATCAAGATAAAATTGAAAAGTTGAATATTTAAAATAAATCTAGGATTAAAATATTTTAAATGATTTAATTTTCAAATTGGGAATAAATAATAGGTTACTTTATTTGATAAAATAACTTATTATACCTTAAGCCCAAAATTAAGCAAATAGTAGAGCATAAAATCTTTGGAAGATTTATGTGATGATGACTTTAATGCTTAATTAATATACTTATAATAAATCTATCTTTAGATTTAAAAGTATTAAAATTGCAATTAATAATTCTTGGAGAATTAATTGACTATTCTAGTGGAGAAAAGTCAAAGTTTGCAATTGGGCATGTTGCACGAGGTGCACATCGTTTCGATATTCCAAAACCCAAGGCTTGGCCTAAGGTTCCTAAAATATTGAAAAGGATAATTGACATATCCCAAAGTGACTACCATTTGGATATGGAAGACACGAAGGAATTAAAGAAAGGGCGAGGCTCTAACTTTAAAATATTTGTCTTAGTTATGTTCACAGCTAGTATTGAAATTAGATTTTAAATACTTAGTGTGGTACATAATATATAAGTATTGATATTCAGAATCTGCTTTGAGCAGGATACTGACTTCAAGCTGAGATTCCTCTGCGAATCGGAAACGGGACGAAAGTCGCTGTTTCGACCGTAGATACCTAAGTTTAGGAACTAACTGGGGTGTGTACTTAATTAGGAACTGTTATAATGTAACTAGTTTGACTAGAGACATTATCTCTTTATCAGTGTTTAATAATCCGTTGCGGATAAAACCTTTATATTATAGAACACTGAGTGTTTTATTATATAAAGATGATACTGAGATAAATACATTAGATGTAAATAACATAATTTATATTTTGAATATAAATAAAAATCTCAAACATATAAATGACAAACAAATAGCTCAAATTGATTTGATCAATAGAGACTTATTTATGGTATTGTTGTCTAGGACACAATTAAACGAGACATGTCAGTTAGACGGTGTGTCCGAACAAAAACCGAATTTTGTTGGACATGATAAGGTTTATCACGAGTCGCTCTGAGCTATCATTTCCTTCAAACAGGATATGTATTAACAGTGCAAAACTTATTTAGAATAAGGTTCCATATTAATCTGTTTGACAGATATCATATAGGATGTGAACAGGAAAGAAACGAGGTTTCTCATTCCTGATAATTTGGGTATGCCAGGCATAACGTTTGGATGATACCAAACTAAGGACCCAAATTGGATAAGTGCCAATATAGGTTATCCTAAGGGAAACCATAAGTATAGTACTTATACATCTCACATGAGAACAATGTGATTGTTGCTCACCATGCGGTTTTCCTGAGAGGAATACCGATATGCAGTGGTCAGTGGGAGGATAGTGATACTCGATGAAAATCGGAGTAATACTATTCAAGGCACGAAGTCCATAATGGAACACAAATAGTTCATCTATGATGAAACTATACCATTAATCTTCAAAAACACAAGAACCGCGTAGATCAGAGAGAGTCAGAAAACAACCTGGGGTATGGGTTTCTGATCTCACCTCATAAAGATCTTAATCTTTTAAGGTACACCAACTGATTATGTATGAGGTAGTGATACAAGGTATCGACTCCCTATTATGGCAAAGTGCCATGAATCGAAAATGGATTCCATGTTAACAACTATTTTGGATACTAGTTGTTGTACCACGAGGCATTGTGCCTATGGTACATTAAACGTCTTCAAGGAAGACATACATGGTAGGCAACATACCAACGTACAAAGCTGGGCTTTTGACGGAAAGGTATCGTTATCAACATTGTGTTAATAACGGTTCAACCTTTTACCTGTTGCCATGGTAAATCCATTTTGAAGATGCTTGTTGATAACTGTATATTTCATTTGTGAAATATGTCAGTTATAAATCAAAATCGCTTTCCTGAAAAGGAAACCTTTTGGAGAATGTTTACAACATTCTGACGATTTTGTATAACCGACAAACAAGGTTTGCGGATTATTCAATCCATGTTTGGATTGAAGCAAGCATAGGTTCTTGGAACTGACGTTTTGAAATAATCATAATGGTTTATGATTTAACTCAAAACGAAATAATTCTTGTGTATATAAGGAGGTTAGTGGGAGGGCGCACTGACAGTGAAAAATTCCCATAAAGCTATTGTCGAAAGCTTGGCTTTCATATAAATTCTCCGTAGAATTCTGGGGAGTAACAACCTTTATTCAAGGAATAAAGATCTACTGGGACAGATTTGGAGTTGTTAACACTCTCTGGGAATTGTACATTTAAAATGTACTTGTATTGGTGTCTCATACGCTTTGAGCATATGGAGTCACAATCGGGTCAATCCAAGTGATAGTCACTGGATTGAAGATTAAGAACATCTGTTAGTATCTGAGAGAACTAAAGATGCTGTCTTAAACTATGGAGATGGAGAACTTGAAGTGACTGGGATCACTGCTGCAAGTTTCCAAACCGGTAATACTGCGGTACTATAAAGATTGAACACTGGGACAGTAAGCTGGAAATCTTCCAGCAAGATAACTGTTGCCGAATTAACAACAAATGCGGATTATTGCTGCAGCTGAGGCAGCAATAGAAGCCATTTGGATCGATAATAAATCTAATTAGATTAGATATAGTTCTGTTAGCAGCTGAGCTAGGCGTCAGCACAGGCTAAAGAATTAAAGGTCTCATCGACGATCCAGATATATACTTCTATATCATCTGATTCGTTCGGATCATACATCGTGGCGATGTGATGATCGTGTAAATCGCGTCAGACGATAATTAAGCAAATCCGCTGACGAAAACCTTTCCTCAGCAATTTGAGCGAACCGTACATAGTTCAGGTGTGGGACACTTGAGTGACTGGCTATGTGCCAAGTGGGAGATTGTTGGATAATATGACCCATAGCGTCACTATTTGCACAGATCATTGTGTTGTTGTAGCAAATTAACTATGTAATAAGGAAATTGCACTCTCATCATTTGTGATTAGATCACCATAGATATATAAATGAAGAGAGGTCCCTATGATTAGTACCTGGACTGAGAATGATATGAGACAGTATCAGTCCCCGAAGGTTTAATCATTAAATATCCCTAGCCGTAGTATTATCGAGACTGGACATCGATAATGCGGAATAGGCTAGTATTGCACTTGTGCGCGTTTGTGAGGGCACAACGGCATAGTTCTCATATATATAAGTATTGGATACTTATGCAAGTGCGATAGGAGGTCGTGTTTCACCGATGGTACGGGAAACAGCTTCGCTCTGGATAGACCCCTCGGAATCCCATTGGTATTATGACTATGTGTCTATGGGAGGCCGAAATCGAGGTAGGTGTGTATAGTCTTAACCTGAGACTTGCATCGCTAATACTTACGATAATCGATAAACTTTGGTCTTGTGGTGGTAGGGACTTTAACCGGTTCTGTGTACACCACTTCTGGGTTTATCAGAGAGTCGTAGTGTATTGGGTGTGATGTCAAGATGGAAGTGTCACTTCAGTCATTTGGAGATGATGTCACGCAGGATACGGTACTAGTGCTCTTGAGTGTTGCGCAACCAATCGGGATATTGTGACCAGGTCATGTATATCCGATTATAGAGACTATGTTACCAGACATCCGACATGTGTTTCGGACGGGGCAGACACTTATCCAGCCCCAGCCCTAGCACGTGATTATCCGATACTGGGCCGATATACACAATACTACGGTATACTACGCTTGATACAGATCTATATATTCCTGTAAGAATTTTCTGGAGAATTGGGTAGGCATGGCGCTTTGCTAGAAGCCAACCTTGTCTTGTAAATCGATATAAACGTAGTACGAGGTACTTACGTGTTCGGACAGTCCGACGATCGTATTTACTGCCAACATATCCGGAGATCTCATGGGTCGCTTCCTGAAGATTCACCGATGACGTATTACTCGCGCACTTTGATTAATCTGGGATTAATTAGAAGAGAGAGATAGAATTAATCTGGGATTAATTCGAAGAGAGAAAATTAATCTGGGATTAATTGCGGAGATATTTTATCTGGGATAAAATATTAATTAAAGAGAGAGAACGATTAATTTGGAATTAATCGATAAAATAATATATTTGATATATTATTAGAAATTGGATTTCGACGCGGAATTAAAATTAGATTTTAATTCGGGCGAACGAATTAATTTAGAATTAATTCGTTAGCGACGTGAATAGTGAATTCGCTAGGCGTAATCATTTAATTACGACGCGACGGAAAATTCGTTAATTTGGAATTAGCGACCCGAGCCCGAGAGTGATTGCGAGCGCATTCGCATTTCGAATTCGAGCGCGGCACGCGAGTCACATCAAGCGTCAAATCGTTAGTCGCGTCAATCGTCAAATCAATTGTCACTTTGAGTGATGTGACTTGACAATATGTCACTTTATTAAAGTGAATAGATGTGATATGAAAAGTGATGTGATATGACTTAAAGTTATAAATAAAAGTGATGGAATATGAAAGGTTTGAATATATATATTTGTTTTATTTTTTTTTGGAAAATAAATGAATAATATAAATTACTTTTTCTTTTCACTTTTTTAGACACACTTTCGGTCCTCCTTCTCTCATACATGCAACAGTTCACGGTTCTCTCCTTCCCTCTCTTTTCTCTCCTCTCATCTCACGGCTTCACTGCCGTTTCTTCTCTCTTTTTTTTTGGTTTCACCGAGAAATGGAGATGCAAGGAAGATGATTAGTGCTAGCACACAAATGGGTTATACATAGGTGATAGGGAAGTGTCTATGAGCTTGGAAAGCTTGAAGCTTTGAGCTTCAATGGTGCTCAACAATGGCCGAATCTTGGAGGTCCAAACCAGTCCAAACCAAGCGTCCACTGCAGTTCCAGAAGCCATTGCCGTGACTTGGAGGGAGCAAAAATAGCACCTTGTTCTTCAAACATCAAAACCGAATTCAATGTGAGTTGATTCCGCCACCTCCTTTTTGATGTGTTCATATGTGATTTTTATGCATTGTTTGTGATCTTGTGGACTTGATTAAACTCCAACATTTTTCTGCCTTTGGTTGGAAGCTCACGGCGTGAGCAAAGAAGAAGGAGGGAGTGTTGGTGGCCCTTTTGTTTTTCTTTTCCCTTTTGTTACCAAAAACCGTTGAGTGAGAGAAAAAAATGAAAAGCAGTAAAAATAATGATATCAAATACCAAAGAATTTTTTAAAATCAAAAACCCTTCAAAAACCGTGAAGGGTTTCCCTCCAAAATAAAATTCATCATTTGCCATCATTACATTACTTTGAGATTAGAGACAATGTATCATCCCTTAAAGGTGACTAGATACATCCATCATCTATTCGTATCAAGTAATGAGATATCGCGATGCGATTTGCGGATACCACTCGATTCAAAATACGAATGTGTCCGCAAACACTTTCGGGCTCGGTTTCGCTAATTCCGAATTAACGAATTTCCGTCGCGACGTGAATTAAATAATTACGCCTTGCGAAATTACTATTCAATTCGCTAATGAATTAATTCTAAATTAATTCGTTTGCCCGAATTAAAATCCAATTTTAATTTTCGCTTGAAATCTAATTTCGTTTAATAATATATCGAATATATTATTTTATCGATTAATTCCAAATTAATCGATCTCTCTCTCTCTCCTAATAAGGCATTTTATCCAAGATAAAGTTTCTCCGTTATTAATCCAAGATTAATAAAGTTCGAATCAAACATCATAGGTGAATCTTCAGGAAGCGACCCAAGAGATCTCCGGATATGTTGGCAGTAAATACGGTCGTTGGATAATCCAAACACGTACGTACCTCGTACTACGTTTTTACCGATTTACAAGACAAGGTTGGCTTCTAGCAAAGCGCCATGCCTACCCAATTCTCCAGAAATATTCTTACTGGAATATTAGATCTATATCAAGCGTAGTATACCATAGTATCGCGTACATCGATCCAGTATCGAACGATCACATGTTAGGCCTGGGGCTGGAAGTGTGTCTGCCCCGTACGAAACATATATCGGACATCAAACAACTAGTCTCTTAAATCGGACAATCCTGACCTGGTCATATTGTCCCGACGGTTGCAACCTTTTATAGAGTACTAGTTCTGTGTCCTGCGCGATCATCAACTCCATATGTCTGAAGTGATACTTCCATCTTGACATCACACCCAGTACACTACGATTCTGATAAACCCAGAAGTGGTGAACACAGAACCGGTTAAAGTCCCCAACCACCAAAACCAAAGTTTACCGATTGTCGCAAGTACTAGCGATGCAAGTCTCAGGTTAAGACCATATACACCTACCCTGATGCGGCCTCCCATAGACACGTAGACATACTACCAATGGGATTCCGCGGGGTCTATCCAGAGCGAAGCTGTTTTCGTACCATCGGTAAAACAAAACCTCCTATCGCACTTGCATAAGTATCCTATACTTAAATATTGAGAACTATGCCGTTGTGCCCTCACAACATGTACAAATGCAATACTAGTCTATTCCGCATTATCGATGTCCGATCTCGATAATACTCCGACTAGGGATATTTAATGATTAAACCTTTATGTATTGATACTGTCTCATATCATCTCAATACGGAACTAATCATATGGACTTTTGCCATTTATATGTCAAAGTAAATAAATTACAAAACGGCAAGAGGCAATTCTATTATTACATAGTTAATTTTGTACAAAATACAATATCATTTACAAAACAGTGACGCTATGGGTCATAATGTCTAACAATCTCCCACTTGGCCTATAGCCAGTCACTCAAGCATCTAATACCTGAACTATGTATATGTCGTTCAAACACATGCGGATAAACAGCCTTCGTCAGCGGATCTGCAATGTTGTTATCTGATGTGACCTTCTCGATCTTTACATCGCCACGATGTATAATTTCCCGAATCAGATGGTAACGCCGAAGAACATGCTTGGATCGTTGATGAGACCTTGGTTCCTTAGCTTGTGCTATAGCCCCGTTATTGTCACAATACAATGGAACAGGCTCAGCTGCTAATGGAACTACTCCTAATCCGATTAGGAACTTTCGGATCCAAACTGCCTCCTTTGCTGCTTCGACGCAGCAATGTACTCCGCTTCAGTTGTTGAATCGGCAACAGTATCTTGCTTGGAAGATTTCCAGCTCACCGCCCCGTTATTCAAACAAAAAATGTACCCGGATTGCGACTTGAAGTCGTCCTTGTCGGTTTGGAAACTTGCATCGGCATACCCAGATACCACAAGTTCTCATTCTCCGTAAATTAAGAAAGCATCCTTAGTTCGTCTAAGATACTTAAGGATATTCTTAACTGCCATCCAGTGACCTTCACCTGGATCGGCTGATAGCGACTGCACATGCTCAAAGCATATGACACATCAGGTCGTGTACATATCATGGCATACATGATCGATCCGACTGCCGAGGCGAACGGTATCCGACTCATGTTATCTCTCTCTTCTTGTGTCTTAGGACACATGTCCTTAGATAGAGATATACCACGTAACATTGGCATCAATCCCTCTTGGATTGATCCATGCTGAATCGCTTCAACACTTTGTCAATACATGTACTCTGGGAGAGTCCAAGCAGCTTTCTAGATCTATCCCGGTAGATCTTTATTCCCAGAATAAAGGCTGCTTCTCCCAGATCTTTCATGGAGAATTTTAATGAAAGCCAAGCTTTCACCGACGTTAGCATGGGAATGTCATTGCCTATAAGTAATACATCGTCGACATAAAGGACAATAAAAGTCAGTGCTCTCCCACTAACCTTCTTGTATACACAAGGGTCATCTTCGTTTCGCACGAAATTATATTCTTTTATGATTTCATCAAAACGCTGATTCCATGATCGTGATGCTTGCTTCAATCCATAAATGGATCGATTTAACTTACAAATCTTGTTTGCAAGTCTAGGTACGATAAAACCGTCAGGCTGTTGCATATAAACATCCTCCAAAAGGTTTCCGTTAAGGAAAGCGGTTTTAACGTCCATCTGCCATATCTCGTAATCGAAATATGCAGCTATTGCAAGCATTATCCGAATGGATTTAATCATGGCAACGGGTGAGAAAGTTTCGTCATAATCAACCATATTGTTGACGATACCCCTTTGCTACAAGCCTAGCTTTGTATGTTTGCACGTTGCCATCCATGTCGGTCTTCTTCTTGAAGATCCATCTGCATCCAATAGGTTTTATACCTTCTGGTGCATCAACCAGTGTCCAAACTTGGTTGGCATACATGGAATCCATCTCGGACTTCATGGCTTCTTGCCATAAAGCGGAATCAATATCCTGTATTGCTTCCTCATACGTAGACGGTTCATTATCCTCAATAAGATTAATATCCACATGAGGCGAGATCAGGTACCCATACCTCTCAGGTACTGTCCTGACTCTCTCCGACCTACGCGGGGTCTTGTGTATATGAAGATTGTGGTACAGACTCATCCTGGATGGTCTGTTCATGTTCCGTCGTTGATTCATTGCCAGGAACAGTATCACTACGATTTTCATCAAGTTCTACTTTCCTCCCACTTACCACTGCATCTAGGAATTCCTTTTCAAGGAAAAATGCATGTAGAGCAACAAATACTTTGTTCTCTTGTGGGTGATAGAAATAATATCCTTTGGTTTCCTTAGGATATCCCACGAAAAGGCATTTATCTGATTTGGGTTGTAGTTTGGTACCTTCCAAACGTTTAACATATGCCCAGCATCCCCAAATCTTCAGGAAAGAGAAACCTGGTTTCCTCCCTGTCCATATCTCATATGGAGTCTGTTCAAAAGACTTTGACGGAACCTTATTCAAAATAAGTACTGCACTGTTTAAAGCGTATCCCCAGAAGGATATAGGTAGCTCAGTGCGACTCATCATCGACCTTACAATGTCTAACAAGGTACGGTTTCTCCGTTCAGATACACCGTTTAATTGCGGTGTTCCAGGAGGAGTCCACTGTGAAAGAATACCATTTTCTTTCAAGTAATCTTGAAACTCATAACTTAAGTATTCGCCACCACGGTCCGACCGCAATGTCTTAATACTCTTGCCTGTTTGTTTTTCTACTTCGTGTCGAAACTCTTTGAATTTTTCAAAAGTTTCCGACTTGTGTCTCATTAGATACACATAACCATAACGAGATGCATCATCCATAAAGGTTACGAAGTAATGATATCCACCTCTAGCCTGGCTAGACATGGGCCCACATACGTCACTATGAACGAGGGCTAACAGTTCTGTGGCACGTTCACCTTTACCATTAAAAGGTGATTTAGGCATTTTGCCTAAAAGACAAGATTCGCAGACATCATATGAATTAAGATCAAATCCGTCCAAGTATCCACTCTTCGAAAGTGTGGATATGCGAGTCTTGTTGATGTGTCCTAGACGACAATGCCATATGTAAGCTTCATCTTTTAGATTACTTCTTTTTGAGCCTTTTGTTTGTTATTTTATGTTTAGGAGATTCATTTATATTCAAAATATAAAGGCCATTATTTGCAACAGCAGTGCAAATTTCTGTCATCATTTTTATATAAATAACACCCAGTGTTTCTAAATACAAAAGTGTACCCATGCTGGGTTAACAAAGATACAGATATAATATTCCTAGTCAAACTAGGTATATAATAACAGTTCAAAAGTTTAAGCATATGCCCAGAGGGCAATTCCAAAACAAAAGTCCCTACAGCCAAAACAGCAACTGGAGTTCCATTTCTGACTCGTAGGTCAATCTCCCCTGAAGCCAGCATCCTGCTATTCTGCAGATCCTGCAAATCAGTACATATATGAGCAGCACACAACCAGAATCAAAAATCCAATTTTAAAACTAGAAGTAGTCATATTTATCTCAATAACAAACATACCAGAGGCTAGTGCCTTGCCTGCCTTGATATCTTCATTGTGTCCTTTGCCCATTCGGCAGTCACGTTTCCAGTGACCTTTCTTGCCGCAGTTGAGGCAGACATCTTGAGACTTGTCCCTTGGCTTCCCAGAAGCTTTTGTCAACTTGCCTTTACCCTTTTTCTTATGTTTCTTCTTCCTCACTCCTCCAGTAGCTTTGAGCCTAGCCTTTGGCCTCTGAGAGGTTGATGCAAAGTGCGCCTCGCGCTTGCCCCCTTTGTGGAGTTCTTTTCAGACTCTTTCAAGATGGATAACAGTTCTCCAAGAGTGTCATCCGTATCCATCAACTTGTAGTTGATTATGATTTGTTTCCAAGTATCAGGAAGTGACTGTAAGATCATATCTATAGTCAGCTCAGCCTCCAAGACTATTCCCATATTGGGCCAACTCATCAATATCGGCGATCATTTGAGCCCCGTGGGCCTCAACTGATGCGCCTTCAGTCATTCGGGCGCGGAAGAGTTTCTTCACCAACTCATATCTCTCCATCCGCTTATTGGAGCGGTAGAGATCACGTAGTCTAGCCATCATATTATAAGGATCCAAGTCCCTATTTTGGCGACGAAAGTGCTGAGTCATCGAAGCTAACATAATAGCCTGAGATGTGTCACAATCACTGCTGTGAGTTTTCCATAACTCCAGCTCAAGTGGGTTAGTGGGCTTAGGCGGGAGAGGTGTTTGTATAGTTTACAGCATCCTCTCAGCCCCAAGCAGTATCCTTAGGTTCATTTCCCAATCAGCGAATTTTGTGCCCTTAAAGACATTGTCACCCATGATGATGTCTCGGACACTTACCTTGCTTGCCATCTCAACTACGATAGTCCAACTATCTAGTTAACGATAAAATGGGTACAGTCTAACTGTTACAAGAAAATAACAATGAATTAGTCCAACTAATTTTAATTAATTAAACGAAATAATTTTGAAAGACGCGTAAGGCTAAGTATCTGAACGAAATTGCAAATTCAATACTAGCCTCCCACTATTTTTATCAAGTCTCTAACCCTCTGTTGAGAACTCGGGAAATCCTATTTCCTAGTGGGCTAGGATCCCGTTAAATAACACACAACCTTGACTTTGGCCAACAAGCTGTATGCTATTTAACTAGGTAGATCTCAAAGATCAATTGGATCCCATCCAATTCCTAGATCCGGTTAGGTGGACATCCAAGTCCTAAACATATTGCATATGCCAATGTATCTAATACATTTTCTAACCATATCCTCCGAATCATCTAGGCCTTGGCTTTGGCACAACAAACCTAATGATTCCAGTTAAGCGGGACCCATTGACAAGGATAGTTTCGTAATCAATGTCGTTGGACAAGAAGTGATCTTGACTTTGGCCAACAAATCACAACTTGGACAAGACACCGATGTGGAACAAAACTCTCATGATTCAAGTACATCCTAATTGACAAGGTCTTGACTTTGGCCAACAAACCAATGCCAATTGGATCTTGAACAAGAATCATTCAATGGAAGGATAATCGCTTAATATAGATTGAGGGATTTATGCGTAATTGGCAACCAATTTATTATCTTTGTTAGGTCTCATCATCATACACCCTTAAGCATGCTTCTAAAACATCATAAAGTGCATAAAATAAATTAATAGTGATATACGGATGGATATATAAAACAACTTGTTCCTAGAACAAATCACTCCTTTCCACTCCCCGCTAGTAATATTCTACTTCTACCCAATTACATAATACAAAAAGAGAAACCTCATTTACATTGAGGGGAATTAGGTGAGAAGAGAATTCAAAGAGATAAAAGAGATAAGGCTGGACACGCAGGTCCAATTTATAAATTCTAAATTTACAATAATTTCTAAAATTACCCTTTCCCTTCTAATATCCATCCGCTATACACTATTCATTCATCACATACATGTATATTCATTCAAGACATGCTATACAGCCAATCTAATCCAATTAATTAGTCTTTGTTTAAGTGATCATCCAATGTTCAATCAACGGTTTGATTTTGCGCGAGTAAAACTCGTTTGAGAATAAGTACATAAGGCACGAATTCATGAATTTTATCGAACTACCCGTTAAATCAAATTTAAGTCGCATTGGACTTTAATTAAACACACATTGGATGTTTGTTGGGCTTGGAGACCCAATTTGATAAGATTTAGAATCTAATCTTTAAAAACACTTTTAAAGATTAAGCCATAGAAATACAAGTAACATACATGCAAAGCTTGAAGGATGGCGGAAACATACTTACAAAGCTTTGTGACGAAAATGGTGAAGAGGATCCTTGAGCCTCCAAGGTAGAAGTTTCGGCCAAGCAAGAAGATGAAGAGAAGCTGCAAATCTTCAAGTATTCCAAGCTCTAAGGTGGTTTCCCTATCACCTCTTTTGATCCTTGCTTGTGCTAGCAAAATTGGAGAATGAAAAACAATTTTCTGCCTTTGGTTGGAAGCTCACGGCGTGAGCAAAGGAAGAAGGAGAGGAGTGTTAGCCCTTTTGTTTTTCTTTTCCCTTTTTGTTACCAAAAACCGTCAGTGAGAGAAAAATGAAAACCAAGTAAAAATAATGATATCAAATACCAAAAAATGAATTTTTTAATCAAAAACCCTTCAAAAACCGTGAAAGGTTTTCCCTCCAAAATAAAATTCATCATTTGCCATCATTACATTACTTTGAGATTAGAGACAATGTATCATCCCTTAAAGGTGACTAGATACATCCATCATCTATTCGTATCAAGTAATGAGATATCGCGATGCGATTTGCGGATACCACTCGATTCAAAATACGAATGTGTCCGCAAACACTTTCGGGCTCGGTTTCGCTAATTCCGAATTAATGAATTTCCGTCGCGACGTGAATTAAATAATTACGCCTTGCGAAATTACTATTCAGTTCGCTAATGAATTAATTCTAAATTAATTCGTTTGCCCGAATTAAAATCCAATTTTAATTTTCGCGTTGAAATCTAATTTCTTTTAATAATATATTGAATATATTATTTTATCGATTAATTCCAAATTAATCGATCTCTCTCTCTCTCCTAATAAGGCATTTTATCCAAGATAAAGTTTCTCCGTTATTAATCCAAGATTAATAAAGTTCGAATCAAACATCATAGGTGAATCTTCAGGAAGCGACCCAAGAGATCTCCGGATATGTTGGCAGTAAATACGGTCGTTGGATAATCCAAACACGTACGTACCTCGTACTACGTTTTTACCGATTTACAAGACAAGGTTGGCTTCTAGCAAAGCGCCATGCCTACCCAATTCTCCAGAAATATTCTTACTGGAATATTAGATCTATATCAAGCGTAGTATACCGTAGTATCGCGTACATCGATCCAGTATCGAACGATCACATGTTAGGCCTGGGGCTGGAAGGTGTCTGCCCCGTACGAAACATATATCGGACATCAAACAACTAGTCTCTTTAAATCGGACAATCCTGACCTGGTCATATTGTCCCGACGGTTGCAACCTTTTATAGAGTACTAGTTCTGTGTCCTGCGCGATCATCAACTCCATATGTCTGAAGTGATACTTCCATCTTGACATCACACCCAGTACACTACGATTCCTGATAAACCCAGAAGTGGTGAACACAGAACCGGTTAAAGTCCCCAACCACCAAAACCAAAGTTTACCGATTGTCGCAAGTACTAGCGATGCAAGTCTCAGGTTCAGACCATATACACCTACCCTGATGCGGCCTCGCATAGACACGCAGACATACTACCAATGGGATTCCGCGGGGTCTATCCAGAGCGAAGCTGTTTTCGTACCATCGGTAAAACACAACCTCCTATCGCACTTGCATAAGTATCATATACTTAAATATATGAGAACTATGTCGTTGTGCCCTCACAACATGTACAATGCAATACTAGTCTATTCCGCATTATCGATGTCCGATCTCGATAATACTCCGACTAGGGATATTTAATGATTAAACCTTATGTATTGATACTGTCTCATATCATCTCAATACAGAACTAATCATATGGACTTTTGCCATTTATATGTCAAAGTAAATAAATTACAAAACGGCAAAAGGCAATTCTATTATTACATAGTTAATTTTGTACAATAATACAATATCATTTACAAAACAGTGACGCTATGGGTCATAATGTCTAACAATCTCCCACTTGGCCTATAGCCAGTCACTCAAGCATCTAATACCTGAACTATGTATATGTCGTTCAAACACATACGGATAAACAGCCTTCGTCAGCGGATCTGCAATGTTGTTATCTGATGCGACCTTCTCGATCTTTACATCGCCACGATGTATAATTTCCCGAATCAGATGGTAACGCCGAAGAACATGCTTGGATCGTTGATGAGACCTTGGTTCCTTAGCTTGTGCTATAGCCCCGTTATTGTCACAATACAGTGGAACGGGCTCAACTGCTAATGGAACTACTCCTAATCCGATTAGGAACTTTCGGATCCAAACTGCCTCCTTTGCTGCTTCCGACGCAGCAATGTACTCCGCTTCAGTTGTTGAATCGGCACAGTATCTTGCTTGGAAGATTTCCAGCTCACCGCCCCGTTATTCAAACAAAAAATGTACCCGGATTGCGACTTGAAGTCGTCCTTGTCGGTTTGGAAACTTGCATCGGCATACCCAGATTGTTAGACAGTAATGTCCCATAGCGTCACTATTTTGTAAATGATATTGTATTATTGTACAAAATTAACTATGTAGTAATGAAATTGCCTTTTACCGTTTTGTAATTTATTTACTTTGATATATAAATGGTAAAAGTCCCTATGATTAGTTCCGGATTGTGATGATATGAGACAGTATCAATCCATAAAGGTTTAATCATTAAATATCCCTAGTCGTAGTATTATCGAGATTGGACATCGATAATGCGGAATAGACTAGTACTACACTTGTGCATGTTGTGAGGGCACAACGGCATAGTTCTCATATATTTAAGTATTGGATACTTATGCAAGTGCGGTAGGAGGTGTGTTTTACCGATAGTACGGAAAACAGCTTCGCTCTGGATAGACCCCGCGGAGTCCCATTGGTAGTATGTCTGCGTGTCTATGGGAGTCCGCTTCAGGGTAGGTGCATATGATCTTAACCTGAGATTTGCATCGCTAGTACTTACGACAATCGGTAAAATTTAGGTTTGGTGGTCCAGGGCTTTAACGAGTTCTGTGTATACCTCTTCTGGGTTTATCGAGAATCATAGTGTACTGGGTGTGATGTCAAGATGGAAGTATCACTTCAGACATATGGAGATGATGATCGCGAGGGATCCAGAACTAGTACTCTATAATGGTTGCAACCATCGGGATAATATGACTAGGTCAGGATTATCCGATTCAAAGAGACTGGTTGCTTGACATCCGATATGTGTTTCGGACGGGGCAGACACTTATCCAGCCCCAGCCCTAGCATGTGATCATCCGATACTGGTTCGATATACACTATACTACGGTATGCTACGCCTGTTATAGATCTAATATTCCAGTAAGAATATTTCTAGAGAATTGGGTAGGCATGGCGTTTTGCTAGAAGCTAACCTTGTCTTGTAAATCGGTAAAAACGTAGTACTTGGTACGTACGTGTTCGAATAGTTCGACACCGGATTTACTGACAACATATCTAGAGGTCTCTTGGGTCGCTTCCCGAAGATTCACCGATGACGTATGATTCAAACTCGATTAATCTTGGATTAATAAAGGAGAGACTTTATCTCGGATAAAGTGCTGTATAAAGAGAGAGAACGATTAATTTAGAATTAAACGTAAAATTATTATATTCGATATAATAAACGGAATTTGATTTCGACGCGAAATTGAAATTAGATTTTAATTCGGGCAAACGAATTAATTTAGAATTAATTCGTTAGCGACGTAAATAATAATTACGCCAGGCGCAATTATTTATTTAAATTCGATTTAATTAACGTCGCGACGTAAGCTCGATATTTCGGAAATATCGAACCCGAACGCGTGAGTGCACGTGGGCCCACTTTCATTTGGAAACGTGTGGGGCCCACATGACACTTGTCATTATTTGCATTATTTAATCAAGATGCAATGCATGAAGATAGTGTACAAAGCACTCAAAGGTAATGCATGGAAATTGAGTGTTAGACACTCTAAGTCTTTGCATGGTTTGTGTTATATTTATATTATTATTTAATATAATTATGACATAAATATAAATTGATTTTTGAGACAAAAATCAACTACTTCTCTCCCTCTCTAATTACCGAAACTGTGACAGTTTCTTGGCTCTCCATTTTCAGGTTTTTGTTGCAAAAGCTTGAAGAATTTGTGTTTGTTTGGAACATAAAGAACACATCTTTGGCTAGCACCATCAAGGGATCATACAAGGTGTTATGGGAAACTCATCTTAGAGCTTGGAAGGATCAACTAAAGCTTGGAGCTTCTCTTTACTGCTTGGCCGAATTCCCCACTGCACAAAGGAGCAATTTTCGCTTCATCCATAGCATCCACATTTGGCTTTTGTGAGTATTGTTTCCGCCATTACTTCAATCTAGTTCATTCTTATATATATCTTGCTTGTTTTGATCTTGGGGACATGGTTATTAGATTTCCAACAATGGTATCATTGAGCCTAAAAATGCATGCAAATATATTAGGATGTTATTTGGGGAAAATTGTTTGAAGCATGATTTGATGAGTTTGCTTGATTAAATATGCTTAGATGTATGTTAAATGGATTATACATCATCAATTTCATGGAAAATGAATTGGATTAATTTTTCCAACCCCAAAGTGGCTTGGCCGAATACATGCAAGCATGAGGACTAAATGATTTTTTAATTTTAAGACATTGGATGACTTGAAATAATATGGAGATGATCATTTGTGACTTGATTGGATTGAAAACGAAATCGGAGCCATATTAATCACCTTGGCCGAATGCTTGATGATGATTAGGGACTTGATTTTTTGATTAAATAATGTTGGACATGTATTTAAGATAAAATATGATTAATAGATTAATTTGATATTTTG
>SKCR01004083.1:0-26713 GCA_019454045.1 Zanthoxylum bungeanum | reverse complement strand
GACACGGCTCAGTCGATCATGCTTGCTTCAATGACTCAACACTTTCGCCGTCAGAATAGGGACTTGGATCCTTATAATATGATGACAAGATTGCAAGATCTTCACCGCACTAATAAGCGAATGGCGAGGTACGAGTTAGTGAAAGAAATCTTTCGCTCCCGTATGACTGATGGTAGTTCTGTTGAGGTCCATGGGACTCAAATGATAGCCGATATTTGATGATTGGCTAATATGGGTATAGTCTTGGAGGCTGAGCTGTCTATAGATGTACTTCTACAGTCACTACCCGATACTTAGAAACAGATTGTCATCAACTACAAATTGATGAATTCGGATGATACTCTTGGAGAGTTATTATCGATTCTCAAGGAGTCAGAGAAAGAGCTTCTGAAAGGCAACAAGCGCGAGGCGCACTTTGCATCACATCTCAAACGCCGAAAGCTGGGCTCAAGGCAACTGGGGGTGTTAAGAAGAAAAAGCATAGAAACAAAGGCAAGGCCAAGTCAACAAAGGCTTCTGGGAAGCCAAGGGACAAGTCTCAAGATGTTTGCCTGAAATGCGGCAAGAAAGGTCACTGGAAGCGTGACTGCCGCATGAACAAGGGACACAAGGAGGACATACAGGCGGGCAAGGCACCGGCCTCAGGTATGTTTGTTATTGAGATAAATATGACTACTTCTAGTCTTAATAAAAATTGGATTTTTGATTCTGGCTGTGGTTCTCATATTTGTACTGATGTGCAGGATCTGCATGATAGCAGGAGACTGGCTTCGGGGGAGGTAGATCTACGAGTTGGAAATGGAACTTCTGTTGCTGTTTTGGCCGTAGGCACTTTTGTTTTGGAACTGCCCTCGGGGCATGTACTTAAACTAAATGACTGTTATTTTGTTCCTAGTTTTTAACTAGGAATATTATTTCTGTATCTTTGTTAACCCAGTATGGGTACACTTTTGTATTTAAAAACACCAGGTGTTATTATATAAAGATGATACAGAAATTTGCACTGCGCGATGCAAAAATGGTCTTTATATTTTGAATATAAATAAATCTCCAAAACGTAAAATAACAAACAAAAGGCTCAAAAATGAGTAATCCAAAGGAAGAAAAAACTTATTTGAAGGCATTGTTGTGGACATTGTCAACAAGACCTCGCATATCCACACTTTCGAAGAGTGGGTACTTGGACGGATTTGATCCAAATTCATATGACGTCTGCGAATCTTGTTTATTAGGCAAAATGCCTAAATCACCTTTTAGTGGTAAAGGTGAACGCGCCACTGAACTGTTAGCCCTCGTTCATAGTGACGTTTGTGGGCCCATGTCTAGCCAGGCTAGAGGTGGATATCGATACTTCGTAACCTTTATGGATGATGCATCGCGTTATGGTTATGTGTATCTAATGATGCACAAGTCGGAAACTTTTGAGAAATTCAAAGAGTTTCGACACGAAGTTGAAAAACAAACAGGCAAGAGTATTAAGACATTACGGTCGGACCATGGTGGCGAATACTTAAGTAATGAGTTTCAAGATTACTTGAAGAATATGGTATTCTTTCACAATGGACTCCTCCTGGAACACCACAATTAAATGGTGTGTCTGAACGGAGAAACCGTACCTGCTTGACATGGTAAGGTCGATGATGAGTCGCACTGAGCTACCTATATCCTTCTGGGGACATGCATTAGAAAGTGCAATTTTTATTTTGAATAGGGTTCCGTCAAAGTCTGTTGAACAGACTCCATATGAGATATGGACAGGAAAGAAACCAGGTTTCTCATTCCTGAAGATTTGGGGTTGCTGGGCATAGGTCAAACGTTTGGAAGGTACCAAACTTGAACCCAAATCAGATAAATGCCTATTTGTTGGATATCCTAGGGAAACCAAAGGATATTACTTCTATTACCCACAAGAACAAAGTAGTATTTGTTGCTCTACATGCGGTTTTCCTTGAGAAGCAATTCCTAAATGCAGTGTTTAGTGGGAGGAAAGTAGAACTCGATGAAAGTCGTAGTGATACTGTTCCTGGCAATGAATCGAGAACGGAACATGAACAGTCCATCCAGGATGAGACTGAACCACAATCTTCAAATACACAAGGACTACGTAGGTCGGAGAGAGTCAGGGTAATACCTGAGAGGTATGGATTCCTGATCTCACCTCATGTAGATATTAATCTTATTGAGGAGGATACTGAACCGGCTAGGTATGAGGAAGCGATACAAGGTATCGAATCCACTTTATGGCAAGAGGCCATGAAGGCCGCCGAAATGGATTCCATGTATACCAACCAAGTTTGGACACTAGTTGATGCACCAGAAGGCGTAAAGCCTATTGGATGCAAATGGGTCTTCAAGAAGAAGACCGACATGGATGGCAACGTACAAACGTACAAAGCTAGGCTCGTAGCGAAGGGGTATCGTCAACAACTTGGAGTTGATTATGACGAAACTTTCTCACCCGTTGCCATGATTAAATCCATTCGGATAATGCTTGCGATAGCTGCATATTACGATTACAAAATATGGCAGATGGACGTTAAAACCGCTTTCCTTAACGGAAACCTGTTGGAGGATGTTTATATGCAACAACCTGACGGTTTTATCGCACCAAGACTTGCAAACAAGGTTTGTAAGTTAAATCGGTCCATTTATGGACTGAAGCAAGCATCGGGTCATGGAACCAACGTTTTGATGAGGTCATAAAAGAATATGATTTCATTCAAAACGTAGATGATCCTTGTGTATATAAGAAGGTTAGTGGAGTGCACTGACTTTTATTGTCCTTTATATCGACGATGTAGTGGATTATAGGCAATGACATTCCCATGTAACGTCGTGAAGCTTGGCTTTCATTGAAATTCTCCAGAAAGATCTGGGAGAGCAGCTTTTTATTGTAGGAAAAAGATCTACACAGGGATAGATCTAGAAGGCTACTTGGACTCTCCCAAAGTACATATTTTGCTTGAATAACGGAGCAGTGAGCTGGAAATCTTCCAAGCAAGATACTGTTGCCGATTCAACAACTAAAGCGAGTACATTGCAGCAGCTGAAGCAGCAAAGGAAGCGGTTTGGATCCGAAAATTCCTAGTTGGATTAGGAGTAGTTCCATTAGCAGCTAAGCCCGTTTATTGTATTGTGACAATAGCGGGGCCATAGCGCAGGCTAAGGAACCAAGGTCTCATCACGATCCAAACATGTTCTTCGACGATTCCATCTGATTCGAGAGATCATACATCGTGGCGATGTGAAGATCGAAAAGATCGCATCAGAGGACAACATTGCAGATCCGCTGACGAAAATAATTCCTCGGGAAAAGTTTGAGCGACACATACATAGTTCAGGTATTAGATGCTTGAGTGACTGGCTATAGGCCAAGTGGGAGATTGTTAGACAGTTATGACCCATAGCGTCACTATTTTGTAATGATATTGTATTATTGTACAAAATTAACTATGTAGTAATGAAATTGCCTTTTACCGTTTTGTAATTTATTTACTTTGATATAAATGGTAAGAGTCCCTATGATTAGTTCCGGATTGTGATGATATGAGACGGTATCAATCCATAAAGGTTTAATCATTAAATATCCCTAGTCGTAGTATTATCGAGATTGGACATCGATAATGCGGAATAGACTAGTACTGCACTTGTGCATGTTGTGAGGGCACAACGGCATAGTTCTCATATATTTAAGTATAGGATACTTATGCAAGTGCGGTAGGAGGTTGTGTTTTACCGATGGTACGGAAAACAGCTTCGCTCTGGATAGACCCCGCGGAATCCCATTGGTAGTATGTCTGCGTGTCTATGGGAGTCCGCTTCAGGGTAGGTGCATATGATCTTAACCTGAGACTTGCATCGCTAGTACTTACGACAATCGGTAAACTTTAGTTTTGGTGGTCCAGGGCTTTAACGGGTTCTGTGTACACCTCTTCTGGATTTATCGAGAATCGTAGTGTATTGGGTGTGATGTCAAGATGGAAGTATCACTTCAGAAATATGGAGATGATGATCGCGAGGGATACAGAACTAGTACTCTATAATGGTTGCAACCATCGGGATAATATGACTAGGTCAGGATTATCCGATTCAAAGAGACTGGTTGCTTGATGTCCGATATGTGTATCGTACGGGGCAGACACATCTCCAGCCCCAGGCCTTACATGTGATCATCCGATACTGGTTCGATATACACTATACTACGGTATACTACGCCTGTTATAGATCTTATATTCCAATAAGAATATTTCTGGAGAATTGGGAGGCATGGCGTTTTGCTAGAGGCTAACCTTGTCTTGTAAATCGGTAAAAACGTAGTACTTGGTACGTACGTATTCAGATAATCTGACGGCCGTATTTACTGCCAACATATCCAGGGATCTCTTGGGTCACTTCCCGAAGATTCACCAATGACGTATGATTCAAACTCGATTAATCTTGGATTAATTACGGAGAGACTTTATCTTGGATAAAGTACTATACAAGAGAGAGAACGATTAATTTGGAATTAACGTAAAATTATTATATTCGATATAATAATCGAAATTCGATTTCGACGCGAAATTAAAATTAGATTTTAATTCGGGCAAACGAGTTAATTTAGAATTAATTCATTAGCGACGTAAATAATAATTTCGCTAGGCGCAATTATTTATTTAAATTCGATTTAATTAACGTCGCGACGTAAGTTCGGTATTTCGGAAATATCGAACCCGAACGCGTGAGTGCACGTGGGCCCACTTTCATTTGGAAACGTGTGGGGCCCACATGACACATGTCATATTATGCATTATTTAATTCTAATGCATTGCATGGAGATAGTGTACAATGCACTCAATGGTTTTGCATGGAAATTGAGTGTTTGACACTCTAAGCCATTGCATGATTTGTGTCATAAGTTTATTATTAATTTAATAAATATTATGGCATAAATATAAATTGATTTTTTGTAACAAAAATCATTCAACTCTCCTCTCTCTCACATTGCCGAAACTACATGCAGTTTTGGGCTCTCCATTTCTTCAATTTTGTGGCAAGATTTGAAGAAGTTGTGCATTCAAAATCACAACAAAGGCTAGCACCTTCAAGGGATCATACATAGATGATATGGGAAACTAATCCTTGAGCTTGGAAGGATCAAACTCGACTTGGAGTCCATCTTTTCTTCTTGGCCGAAAGCTTCACTGCACAAGGGAGGAATTTTTCGCATCATCTTAGCATCCATTTTCAAGTATTGTGAGTATGATTCCGCCATACTTCAATTTATTCATTCATGTATTTATATATTTTGCTTGTTCTTGTTGATCTTGGGGCTTGGTTATTTTCTCCAACAGATACTATGGGCCATAATTGTCCAACAATCTCCCACTTGGCCTATAACCAATCACTCAAGTGTCCTACACCCGAACTATGTACGGTTCGCTCAAACTTCTACTGAGTAAATGCTTTCGTCAGTGGATTTGCAGTGTTATCATCTGATGCGATTTATTCGATCATCACATCGCCATGATGTATGATCCGAAAGAATCAGATGAATATTTGAAGTATATCTGGATCGTTGATGAGACCATTAATTCTTTAGCCCGTGCTGTAGCCTAGCTCAGCTGCTAACAGAACTACTCATAATCTAATTAGGATTATTATCGACCCAAATGGCTTCTATTGCTGCCTCGCTGCAGCAATAACCCGCTTGTGTTGTTTATTCGGCAACAATATCTTGCTTGGAAGATTTCCAGCTCACTGTCCCGTTATTGAAACTGTATAGTACCGTTACTACGACTGATAATCGTTATTATCGGTTAGGAAACTTGCAGTAGTGAACCCAGTTACGTCTCATTCTCCATAGTATAAGAAAGCATCTTAAGTTCATCTAAGATACTAAAGGATGTTCTTAACATCAATCCAGTGACTATCACTTGGATTGGCCCGATTGTGACTCCATATGCTCAAAGCATATGAGACACCAGGTCACGTACATTTATTTTAATGTACGAGTTCTCGGAGAGTGCCAACAACCTTTAGATCTATCCCAGTAGATCTGTATTCCTAGAATAAAGGTTGTCTCTTCCAAGAATTCTACGGAGAATTTTCATGAAAGCCAAGCTTTCACCGACTATATTATGGGAATATCATTTCCAAGAAATGATATGTCATCATTACTTAGGACATCACTGTCAGTGCGCTCCCACCAACCCTCTTATATACACAAGAATCATTTTCGTTTTGAATTAAATCATATACAATTATGATTACATCAAAACGATAGTTCCAAGAACCCAATGCTTGCTTCAATCCATAAATGGATCGAATAACCTGCAAACATTGTTTGCTAGTTTTGGTACGACAAAATCGTCAGGATATTGTAAACATCCTCCAAAAGGTTTCCGTTAAGGAAAATAGTTTTGGCGTTCAGCTGCCATATTTCATAAATGAAACATGCAGCATCAGCAAGCATTATCCAAATGGATTTAACCATGGCAACAGGTAAAAGGTTTCATCGTAATCGACACAATGTTGATAACGATACCTTTTCGCTACAAGCTCAGCTTAGTACGTTGGTATGTTGCCTTCCATGTATGTCTTCCTTGAAGACTCATATAGTACCAATAGGCACAATGCCTTGCGGTACATCAACTAGTATCTAAACTTAGTTGATATACATGGAATCCATTTCGGACATCATGACACTTTGCCATAATAAGGAGTCGATACCTTGTATCACTTCCTCATACGTAGTCAGTTTGTATTCCTCAATAAGATTGAGATCTTTATGAGGTGAGATCAGAAACCTATACCTCAGATTTTTTTCTGACTTTCTCTGACTTACGCGGTTCTTGTGTATTCGAAGATTATTGGTATAGTTTCATCCTTGATGAACTATTTGTGTTCCATTAGGAATCGGTGCCCGGAACAATATTACTCCGATTTTCATCGAGGTTTACTTTCCTCCCACTTACCACTGCATATTGGTATTCCTCTTAGGAAAACCGCATGGCGAGAAACAATTACATTATTTTCTTGTGAATTGTATAAGTACTATACTTTGGTTTCCCTAGGATAACCTACAAATTAGGCACTTATCCGATTTGGGTTCTAGTTTGGTATCATCCAAACATATGCCTAACATTCCCAAATCTACAGGAATGAGAAAACCTGGTTTCTTTCATGTTCATATCTAATATGAAGTCTATCAAACATATTTTTATGGAACCTTATTCAAAATAAGTTTTTCACTGATTATGTGTATCCGTTGAAGGAAATGGTAGCTCAGAACGACTCATGATTAACCTTATCATGTCTAACAAAATTCAGTTTCTCCATTCAGACACACCGTCAAACTGATGTGTTCCGGGAGGAGTCCTCATTGAAAGAATACTATACCCTTTCAAGTATAAGAGAAACTTATTGCATAAGTATTTTCATCATGGTCTAACCGTGATGGTTTAATACTTTAGCCGATCTGTTTGTCTATTTCGTATCGAAACTCTAAAAGTTTCTGATTTGTGTTTCAAAAGAAACACATAACCATAACGCGATGCCACATCCGTAAAGGTCACAAAACATTCATATCCACCTCTAGCCTAGCTAGACATGGGCCCACTTACGTCACTATGAACGAGGGCTAACAGATCAGTGGCACTTTCACTTTTACCAAGTAAAGGTCTTTTAGGCACTTTGCCCAATAAACTAGATTCGTAGACAATATTTGAATGGAATCAAATCCGTCCTAGTATCCACTCTTCGAAAGTGTGGATATACAAGTCTTGTTAATTGTGTCCCAAACAACAATGCCACTTTTAAGTCTCAACTGATTAATTCAGTTTGAGCTATTGTTTGTCATGTTCATATGTTCGAGATTCATTTATATTCAAGATATAAATACTGTTATTCACATCTAATGTTGTTTATCTCAATATCATCTTTATAAAATAAAATACTTTAGTGTTCTAGAATATAGGTATATACCCGCAACGGGTTAAACCCTGATATAGAGATAATGTTTGTAGTCAAACGTTACATTTTAACAGTTTCCTAATTTAAGTACATACCCTAAGGGTAGTTCCTAAACTTAGGTTTCTACGGTTAAAACAGCGATTGTCGTCCCGTTTCCGACTCGCAGATAAATCTAAACTGAAGTCAGTATCCTGCTTATCAGTAGATTCTGCACACCAGTACATATTTATGTACCACACTCAGTATCTAAAATCCAATTTTAATACTAGTAGTGAACATGTTTATAACAAACATATTTGAATTCAGAGCCTTGCCCGTCTTCAATTCCTTCATGTCTGCCTTTTCCATACGGCAGTCATGCTTCAGTGACCTCGTTTGCCAGAATTTAGGCCGACATCTTGGGATATGTCCTTTGTCTTCCTAGAAGACTATAATGACTTTGCCTTTGCCCATTTTCCACAGCCCAGAAGCCTTTGGCCAAGCCTTGGCCTTCTGGGATGTCAAAGTAAGATGCGCCTTGCACATCTTGCCTTATTGCAAACTTTGGCTTTGTCTCCTTGAGCATAGCCATTAACTCTCCAAGAGTTTACTATTGCAATTTAGTACTTCTAAGATCTAATGATAGATCTATGAAGATCCTTCAATTTCATTATCATACTATAAAGATCTAATCCTTAGTTCTGATTAAGAAATTAAGGAGTCTATTTGGCAAGCATAATGGATTAAGCACTAAAGTTATCATCACATGAATCTTCCAAAGATCATGTTCTACTATTTGCTCAACTCCGACCTTAGGCTCGAGATGTCACTATATCAAATAAAGTACCTTCTCGGTTTTCAGGACTATCCTGAAGTTTTCTTCCCAATCTGAAAATTAAACCATTTAAATACATTTTCACCCAGGATTATGTTCTAATGTTAATATTTTCATTTATCTTGATTCCAATAGTCCAACTATCGAATCAACGATTTTAGGTACTATTGATTATAATGATTACTATAGTTTAACTATATAATCAACTATAATTTAATAGGTTAAATTCAATTATATTGATTACTATAATCCAATTATAAAATCAACTATTAATTGAAATAGTTTGAATACAATCCAACTGTTCAATTAAAACAACGATTAAATATTAGTCCAAATAATATATTAATTTATTTGAAGAAAAGTTTGTAATGAGCGCATATGGCAGGTAACTAAACGAATATTGCAAATTTAATACTTGCCTCCCACTATTTTTCGGCGAGCCTCTAACCCTCTGTGGAGTACTCGGGAAACCTTGTTTCCTAGTGGGCTAGGATCTCGTTAAATAACACACAATCTTGACTTTGGCCAACAAATTGTATGATAATTAACTAGGTAGATCTCTAAGATCAATTGGATCCCATTCAATTCCTAGATCCAGTAGGTAGACATCCAAGTCCGAAACATATATCTTATATATGCCAATATATCCAATATATTCCCTAACCTTTTTCCTCTGAATCAACTAAGCATTGGCTTTGGCACAACAAACTTATTGATCCCAGTTAAGCGGAACCCATTGACCATGGAAAGCTTTGTAATCGATGTCGATGGACAAGAAGTGATCTTGCCTTTGGCAACAAATCACAACTTGGACAAGACACCGATATGGAACAAAGCCTTCATGATTCAAACACATCCGCGATGGACAAAGGTCTTGACTTTGGCCAACAAACCAGTGCCAGCCTTGGATCTTGAGTAAGAATCGCTCAATGGAAGGAAAAACGCTTAATATTTTGTGAGGGTTTTTCGCGTAATTGGCAACCAATTAATTATCTTTGTTAAGGTCTCATCATCATACACCCTTAATCATGCATTCTAAACACATAATAAGGCGCGTAAATAAATATAATAATGATATGTGGATGGATATTTAAACACATTGTTCCTAGAACAAATCTCTCCTTTCCTCTCTCCCGCTAGCACAAGTATTACTTCTACCATTACATAACACTTCTAAAGAAACCTCATTTACATTGGGGGGAATATGTGAGAAGAGAAATACACAAAGTCAAGAGGTAATAGGCTGTACACGCAGGTCCAATTAATAAATTCTAAATTTATTACAACAATTTCCAAAATTGCACTTACCCATCTAATATCCATCCGATATACATTATTCATACATCGCAATCATGTATTCACACAAAGCATGTTATCAATCAATCTAATCCAATTAATTAATCTAAAAATTAATGACCATCCAATGTTCAAACAACGATTTGATTTTGCGCGAGTCCAACTAGTTTTAAGAATAAGTACTCAAAGTACGAATTCTTGAATTATATTAAACTACAACATTAAATCCAATTTAATTTGTATTTAATACTAATTCATTATTTAATTCCAAATTAAATATTTACACTTTTTAATGTACCTTTACGACTTAGATTCTAAATCTAATCATTACGGGTCTCAAAGCCCGATTAACATCCAATGTCAATTTAATTAAAGTCCAATGGGCTTTCAATTAATTTCTTAAGGCATGGACTTTTGGTCAATATGGGTCAAACCCAAATACCAAAGCTCATATAAGGAATCACCCTTATTTGCCAATAAACCAATTTAGGTCCATTAGGCCCAATTAAAATTAAGGGTCCATTAAGTCATATTTGGACTTTATGGATATGGTTTTGGGCCCAATTGGATCCAACCAATTAGCCTAAACCAAACTTGGCCCAACCAGGCCATTAAGCCCAATTACAACTTTACAAGCCCAATTCCAAATTTGGCCCAATTAATAAATTACCAAAATTCCAAATTTCATAATTTAATTAACCTAAGGTGTATGCCATAATTAATTAACCAAATTAACATTTCCAAAATACTAATTCACTCAATTAATTATGCTTATTATCACCAACACGTGTCCAATACATTTGAATCAAAAAATCACATCATTCTACATGCTATCACTCACGACAATTTAGGGTTTTTCATTTTCGATTCTGAATTCAATCCAATTAAATCCTAAATCAACATTCCCCAAATGATTTCAACTCATCCAATGATCAAAATAAAAAATCACCATGACTTAGGGCAAACCATAACTTTCGGCCAAGCCAAAATATTGGGGAAAATTTGATCCAATCCAATTTTCACAAAATTGATCACAAATAACTCCAAGTCATTCATATACAAGCATGCTCAAACAAGTAATTTCACTCAAACATGCATAAATCCAATTTACCCAAATTTTACCCTAATCAAATTTCATGCTCAAAATGGCTCAAGATACCATTGTGGAATTCTAGATTAGTCCCAAGATCAATTCAAGCAATGAAATCATGAGTGAATACAACAAAGAAGTATGGCGGAAACATACTTACATTGATTAGCTTTTGCGATGCGAGGAACAACAAAAATCTTCAAGCTTTATGTCCAAGAAGCTCTCGATTTTGATCCAATTTTTGTGTTCCATTTTTGGTCCTTCAAGCTCCAAGCTTAGTATGCATTCCATGCCCACGGGTGAGTTTCTCTATCACCTTCGCAAGACCCCGAATGCGTGCTAGCACTCTTGAAATTTTGCCACAAAATTTCTCATCATTTCTCCAAACTCTCGGCAATTGCAGAAAAAGAGAAGAGAAAGAATGGCCCCTTGGGCGTGAGAGGGAGAGAGAGGAAGAGAAGTTGTGATGGATGGTTTTGATTTCTAAAATCAATAATAAACATATACCAAAAATCTAATTTTAGGTCAAAGTCAACCACCTTTCACAAAGTGTGTTTTACAAGTCTTCTCTAACAACTCACCAAAACCCATCACTTTAAAGTTAACAAAAGTGACAAGTGATGTGACTTGTGATGTGACATGTGGGCCCCACTTGATTCAAAATCCGAGTGGGTCCGCAAACACTCTCGGGCTCGGGTTCGGTAATTTCGAATTAACAAATTTTTCCGTTACGACGTAATTAAATCAAATTTAATTAAATAATTATGCCTAGCAAAATTACTATTCACGTCGCTAACGAATTAATTCTAAATTAACTCGTTTGCCCGAATTAAAATCTAATTTTAACTCCGCGTCGAAATCCAATTTCGTATAATATATCGAATATATTATTTTATCGATTAATTCCAAATTAATCGTTCTCTCTCTTTAAATAATATTTTATCCCAGATAAAATATCTCCGTAATTAATCCTAGATTAATTTTCTCTCTCATATAATTAATCCTAGATTAATAAAGTGCGAGTCATACGTCATCGGTTAATCTTCGGGAAGCGACCAATGAGATCCCTGGATATGTTGGCAGTAAATCCGATCATCGGACTATCCGAACACGTACGTACCTAATACTACGTTTTTACCGATTTACAAGACATGGTTGGCTTCTAACAAAGCACCGTGCCTACCCAATTCTCCAGAAATATTCTTACTGGAATATGTGTTCTATATCAGGCGTAATATACATATATTGCGTATTACGATCCAGCATCTGATGTCACGTGCAAGGTCTGAGGCTGGAATTGTGTTTGCCCCGTACGAAGCACATATCGGATCTTTAGTAACTAGTCTCTATAATCGGATAAACATGACCTAGTCATTTTATCCCGATAGCTGCAGCATAAAAGAGCACCAGTTCCGTATCCTACGTGATCATCATCTCCACTATGACTGGTGTGATACTTCCATCTTGACATCACACCCAATACACTACGATTCTCAATATACCCAGAAGAGGCGTACATAACCTGTTAAAGCCCTGGACGACCAAACCAAAGTATATTGATTGTCGCAAGTATTAGCGGTGCAAGTCTCAGCTTAAGACCAAATACATCTACCCTGATTCGGACTTCCATATACACATAGTCATACTACCAATGGAATTTCGAAGGGTTTATCCAGAGCGAAGCTGTTTCCGTACCATCGGTAAACACAACCTCCTATTACACTTGCATGAGTATCCTATACCCAAATATATGAGAACTATGCCGTTATTCTCCCACAACGCGCACAAGTGTAATACTAGTCTTTTACGCATTATCGATGTCCAATCTCGATAATACTCTGACTAGGGATATTTAATGATTAAACCTTCGTGGATTGATACTGTCTCATATCATCTCAATCCGGAACTAATCATAAGGACCTTTAATCATTTATACATCTTGGTAATCCAATTACAAATGATAAAAGGGCAATTTCCTTTGTCCATAGTTAATTTGTACAACACCACCATGATCTGTACAAATAGTGATGCTATGGGCCATAATTGTCCAACAATATATGCCCTATAGCTATATGTAATGTAAATGTTTGTTTAATTATACACCATGATCATTTATCAAAAGTGTTTGTTTAATTATCGCATATTATAAATTATCTTGAATACCCTAGATTACTTATGTGCCTTCATACTTAGTTTATGAGTGTCATACACAAGAGGATTTAAGTCTGAAGTTAGTAATCTTAAATAGTCCATAGAGAATAAACAAAGCGGGACTTTGTTTATGGTTTATCTATAGCTACGGTCCATTTTATATTTATATGGCGACCATGATCTGGGATCGTCCATATAGAGACATGAGAATGGAGACACCTTATATGATGTGATCATATAGGACTGGACCCAGAAGGAAATGACATTATTATAATATCCGTTAAACAAAGAAAGTCATTTCAATCTACTAGATGGTCATATATGGATTGATCTTAATCTTGAGTGTATTATGAACTCCTGCATGGCAGGCAATGTCCTTTGATGTACAAAGGTGAGGTTGGTGTAACAGTCCCGACCAATAGCTACGTACTTTGTGGGCATGGTCTGTTATGTAGCTGTGAACGTTTTACATAGATATGGAGTTCACTCCTTCTTGCGAGAAGTAGATGAGTATCTTTCTTAAGGGTTGATGCGGTACTTGAACGGTTAGAGCACTCAAGTCTTTCTATTACGAATAGAAAGATTAAAATTCATAATCGTTATGAATAAATCGTTCATTAGAGAATCAATGGTACATAAGGTAAAAATAATTAGAGGGGTATAACGGATATTATGACCCGGCTCTAATTATGAGTTACTCATGAAGGGTTAATCGATATGTAGTGACTATATCGATGGACATCGACTTGGTTCAGCTTAATATATCATCTACGGCAATGAGAGTGCAACTTTGGGTTTTTAGTCGAATAACCCGGAGTTAATAATTCGAAATATTTAATTAATAGCTTAATTAATATTTCGAGATTATTGGAGCTCGGAACCGTACGTTCATTTGGTCCTCGTGCTAGCTCGATCTACTATAACAGATTTAATATAATTGGATAGTCCAATTTTATACTCACAAAGGTATAAATATTATTAATATGATTAATAATATCATTTTGTCACACTTGAAACTATATGTTAAAAGTTTAATATAGTTTTTGTAATTATATGATAATTAAACACTTGGCATTTAATTATATATGATATAATTAAGTAAAAGGTTAATTGTGTAAATTCTAAATTTTGGGTTTTGGAAACCCTTGGAATTTATTTGGAATTTACAAATCTTTTAATAGGAATTAATCTTTTATTTTTGTAACATCTTTTTCCATTATGGTAATTTATTTTGATGACACAAAAATTAAATAAAAATTGTTTCCTTGGCCGATTTTTTGACTAGATGGGAGGGAAAAGATTTGTTTGTTTTGGAAACAAATAAACCTAAATATAAAAAGAAAAATTATTTTTCTTTTTACTTAACCTATCTCATTGTAACCTAGCCACCTTTCTTCTTATTCTTCTCTAATTCTCTCAAAAGTTGAGAAAACCAAAAACTAAAGAAAAATAAGAAAAATAAAAATCAAAAGAACAAAAGTTGTTAGTGTGTTTAAATCTCTAAAACGTTGAGTCTTGCCCGCACAAGTTTCTGTTGGTAAGAGATATAGTTCGGAAGACTTGTGGTGTTGAATAAAATCCTTCTCCATCTTATTTCATATTGTTCATGGAAGTGAGGCATTGTTTTGCTCATTGCAGCCCCTTTTCTTGGTGAAACAGAACTCGGTTTGGTTTCGTTTTAATCCATAATTTTTGGGGAATATTTTGTGATGTTTTGGGGCTGTGTTGGGGCTGTTTTCAAGTGAAAAATTAGAACCAAAACACAGCCACTATCCACGCATTTCAGGGGCTGTTTCTGCAGTGCGTTGGGTGCGAATCGAGTCCAAAACAGTCTAGTTTTTGTTCGGCTATTCGGGGCTGTTCGGGGACTGTTCTGGGGCTATTTCGGGGATGGAATTTTATCTAAAACTGAAGAAAATTTTAATGGTGGTGGCAGTAGCATTCGCCATTCAAAGAAGAAAGGCATAAAATTTTTCAAGTCTGATATGTGTGCCTAAGACGTTTCCGCTGCGCCAGGAAATCATTTCCTACACCCCGGACCAATTAAGATTTGGCCATTGGGGAGATACTATGACCCAATGCCGATGAATAATCCCGACTCAGTTGGACCTTACCCATGCCCGAGCTGGAAAAATACTTGGCTTTGAGGGAATGTTACCTCCACGGACCAATTAAGATCAAGCCAATGGGGTGATACTCCGACCCAATGCCGATGAATAATCCAGACTTGGTGGGACCTTACCAATGCCCAAACTGGTGAAATACTTGGCTTCGGTTGAACGAATGCAGCCCCGAGCCAGTGGAATAAATGGCCTCGGCGGAACAAATACAGCCCCGAGCCAGTGGAATAAATGGGACATCCGCAAGGGAAAATTTTTGACCTTCGGTACTCCGCGGATTCTGGCATAGGCATCCATTTTCCGGACATCAGCAAAAACAAAAAGTGTGACCAGGACAAGGTTAGTACAACGGAGGTGACTTAGCACATACTCCACTCAGACTCGAAAGGACAACAACTTGGGTGCCCCGAAGCAGCGTCCTGCCTGGTGCCGCAAGAAAAAAATTAATTCTGAACCTTATAATTCAATGTCCCGGTTAACCGGGCTACGGATCGGTGAACGAAAAGTGCCATGAACCGGGGTCCATGCTAGGTGGGTCTGGAGTCTGCAAACGGCACATGGGAAGAAACCTCCCCAGTGTTATGCTTCTCTTGATCCGAGGGAGTTAGGCAGACTATCCACGGGGAAAGAAACCTCCTCGTGTCTAGCTTACCCGAGGTCACAAAGGTCATGGAGGCCATTCGGCCGGTCCCATGCCGTGTGCCTGGTGGTTCTTAATGAGCGGAAAATATATCAATATTTACCGCCCCTTTTACTTAATATTTTGTATAGTTTCTCGAGTTAATTTTGCAGATAAAATAAAACTGAGACTTAATGGAATCAATCAAGATGAAATGTGGAACAAATAAGGGAAAAAAATAGACTTGACATTTTGATTTTGGAGATTAGAAACTTGAAATGACGTTCTAACGAAGTACAATTTTGGAAATTTCGGCTTTTGGCAATTTTCGTATTTTTCCATAACTTTTTATTCCGATATCAGATTAAGGGGATTCAATATCCAGATTAAAGAAGACTCAAAGATCTACAACTTTGAAGTTCATAAGATTTCCTAATTCGGATGTTTTCATTACCGAAATTGATCAAAAATCCGTAAGTGTGTTATGTGTAATTATTAAAGTCATTTTCAAAAAAAAAATAAAATAAAAAAATGGAAATTGTCAAACTTCCACCAAACATGCTTGCATGTTTGGTGGAGGATTTGGTGCCTTATTTGGTGCCATGTTTGGTGCCATGTTTGGTGGAGAAATTGGTGGAAGCCTTTATATTTGCCTATAAATAGCAAGCTAAACTTTATAAATTTTTAATGCTTTCTTTGGGGGATTTCTCCATGAAAACCTAAAATAAAGTGTCTTGCATGTTTATTTATTTATTTAAGTTTTCTTGTATTTTCTCTTTATTTATTTAATAAATTTTTATGTGTATTTAATTACATCATGAGTAGGTAATCTCTTTTTGCTGGAGTCTGGGGTGAAACTTTTAATATAATAATTTAGATTTACTCCCTTAATTTAAATAAGTAAATTGAATTAATTATTTACCGCCTATATGGCCGGTTTTACATTATTGGACTTAGTTTCCGCCTATATAGTTGGTTTAGGTGCTAACCTTGTTACCGCCTACATGGACGATTTATGTGATTTTGTTACTGCCTATATGGTCGGTTGGACTTCAGAAAAATGACATTCACCGCCTATATGATCAGTTTTAATATAATTAATTCAAGAAATGATTAATTGATAAGAGAGTAATCTATATTTGAAGTATTGAAAGTGAAACCCTTAGCTCCGGCATTTTCTATTATTATTGTAACTTTCTTCACTTTTTAATTTTCTGTTATATTATTTTGTTTAACTATGGATTTTGTAATTTTAGGTATGTTTTGTAGCTAAAAATTATATAGGGTTGTGATTAATTCCAATATCACCATTTTATAAGTGATTATTTTATGTTTTGGGTAGTATATTGGTTTATTTATTGAGTCTTAAGCTTAATGCTTCTTGTTAACTTGCCATTAATAAGATTGATTTCGTAAACATAAAATGAACTTGGGAAAAGGATTTTAGGTTTTAGCCATAGACTCAATAGCTCACGATCTCACATTGGGGTAAATATCTATTAGGTAGATTTCCTTACAGGATAGGAATATACCTGTCGGGCGGTGGTAGCCATAATTGGAACTTAATCTTAATGAAGTCAGAGTTCTTAATTAATATATAATATAGTTAATTGGGTTACTTTGGGTATTTACATCTGACCATCGGAAGAGGCTTTTGCAGAACTTCATGTCCAGGTTAATAAACCGATATATTGCACAAACATGAGATAATCACCTCATCTTTAAAAGATATTTGAAGGATTCACAACCGTAGATATTTTCATATCATTGTTTAAAACTTAAAATCTATCTTTGTTTTGTTTTAATTACTTGTCTTTAGATTAAAATCACCATCCAACCAAAAATCAATCAATTAGATACTCATAGACATTTAGCTTCATAAATTAATAGCTTAGGTATTAAGTCCTCATAGGATCGATACATTTTATACTACTTGAGTGATACGTGCGCTTGCGTTACGTGTGTGTGTTTACCATCGATAAGTTCTCAACAGGATCGGCCAGACAACTCGCAGGGGCAGAAACCTCCATGGGTTCGGTTTACCCGGCCTCGGGGATTTGATAATGATACCCGGGATTGGCGTGCCACAGGGGGTTCACGCCTTTCCCGCATGTACTTCATCCCTTGATACGTTCTGGATCCTCAAAAGTGAAAGTACCTGGGTCTGAACACTTCCACCCGGGGGTTTGATAATGACACCCGGGATTGGCGTGCCGCGGGCTTGATATCCTTCTCGGATACTGAGCATTCCTTCATCACGAGCATTTCTCTAGAATATTGAACGTGACTTTCCTATTCAATTAACAAACAAGTAAAATGGACAAGTTTTCAATTTAAAAGAGAAAGTCTTATCCATATTTATGGGATTTACCGCCCTTCTTACAACTTTTTGCGGGTCATTTTAAGAGAGGCTCTAAGATAGAGTTTCGGCTTTCATATATACTTGTCCAGTAATACTGTTCTGGTCTACACTTTTCTTCTGATGCTTCTGATCAACTCTTGCAAGGCTACTCTGAACCTGAGTCATTCTCTCATGGGGTGTATTGTTCTGAGGCATCGGCCTGAATTCCCTATGTCTCGGGGGCGGTTTCCTCAACTCCATGTCCGAACTCCGTGGTATTTCCGGCCTCACCACCTTTTCTTTCTGAGTTCCCCCTCCTTAGAAAACCTTTTCTTCTCCCTCCATCAAAATAAATTTCCTGGCCAACTCCAGAGCAGTGGCATAATCCGGTACGTCCTGGATCCTCAGGTGAGTCCACAACCTCCCGACCTTCTGAGCTCCTTTGAGACTTTCCAGTGCCTTAGATGACTCGTACGCCCCGACATCGAGCACCAAATTGTGGTACATTTCAATAAAATTCTTCAGGGGTTCATCATCCCCCTGCTTCATCAGTCTTAATGCTCCCACCGTCTTCCTTGGCACACATGCTCCTTTGAAATGCCGAACAAAGGATTTCCTCACCTGAGAGAAACTACTGATGCTCCCTGGGGTCAAACTTCTGAACCATAAAATTACGGGTTCGCTCAGGGTTAAAGGGAACACCTTACAGATGGCCTCTCCCACCATCCCTTGAACCTCCATTAGCAAAACAAAACTTTCGACATGGGATTTGGGGTCGGTATGACCTTTATAGGAGTCCATAGACGGCATGGTGAACCGTCTAGGGAACTCTGCTGACAAGATCCCTTCCGTGAGGAGGGATGCCGCTTCTCCGTCCTGACCATCTCTTTTATATGCCTTTATGTTTTCTTCCCACTTTCTCATTTCTTTTCTGAACCAGTCCTTCATCTGGTCATCAGTATTATCACGCTCTCTCCCACGTGCTTCTTCACGCCTGCTACCCCGAGCACGACGTCCGCCGTGGCTGGACGCCTCTCGATCTTCCCCATCATGTCTTCCATGCTCGCCATTCTTGAAACGTAGGCTATTAATGAAGGACTTTGGAGTTTGCCTCTCCTCTTCTTCCTCCCACACTCTTTCTGCCGGCAAGGCTCTGGTTATCACTACAGATCTCACCCTCTGGAGATCCCTCCTCCCGGGCTCATCATCCCCGCCCAGGTCTACAACCCTTTTTCCTTTCGCTATCTCATCTCTCATCTGGCTTGGACCAGCCTTCAACTTTTCATTGTTCATCTTTTCTAGGCTTTCCAGCTTTTCCATCATGGCTTTCATGAGGGCCTGGTTTGTCTCCCTTTCCTTCCTCATTTTTTCTTCCATTCTCTCAATTCACTAAGTCGTTGAACCCTCCGACGATGTGTGGTTCCCATCTCCTGCCATTGTCTTACTACGTCAAATACTTATGCAAGTGTGATAGGAGGTTGTGTTTACCGATGGTACGGAAACAGCTTCGCTCTGGATAGACCCCTCGGAATTCCATTGGTAATATGACTATGTGTCTATGGAAGTCCGAATCAGGGTAGGTGTATTTGGTCTTAACCTGAGACTTGCATCGCTAATACTTGCGACAATCAATATATTTTGGTTTTGGTCGTCCGGGGCTTTAACAGGTTCTGTGGATGCCTCTTTTAGGTATATTGAGAATCGTAGTGTATTGGGTGTGATGTCAAGATGGAAGTATCACTTCAGTCATATAAAGATGATGATCACGTATGATACATAACTAGTAGTCTTAAGTACTGCAGTCATTGAGATAATATGACTAGGTCATGTTTATTCGATTATAGAGACTAGTTACCAGAGATCCGATATATGTTTCGTACGGGGCAAACACAATTCCAGCCCCAGGCCTAGCATGTGACATCCGATACTGGATCGCAATACGCAATACTACGTATACTACGCCTGACACAGATTACATATTCCTTAAAAGAATATTTCTGGAGAATTGGATAGGCACGGCGCTTTGCTAGAAGCCAACCATGTCTTGTAAATCGGTAAGAACGTGGTACTAGGTACGCACGTATTCGGATGTTCCGATGACGTGATTTACTGCCAACATATCCAGGGATCTCATGGGTCGCTTCCCGAAGATTCACCGATGACGTATGATTCGAACATAATTAATCTGAGATTAATTATGAGAGAGAAAAAATTATTGCGGAGAGATTTTATCTGGGATAAAATACTATTTAAAGAGAGAAAACGATTAATTTGGAATTAATCGATAAAATAATATATTCGATATATTAAACGAAATTGTATTTCGACGCGGAATTAAAATTAGATTTTAATTCGGACAAACGAATTAATTTAGAATTAATTCGCGAGCGACGTGAATAGTAATTTTACTAGGCATAATTATTTAATTTAATTTGATTTAATTACGTCGCAACAGAAAATATTTAATTCGGAATTAGCGAACCCGAGCTCGGAATGTGTTTGCAGGTCCACTATTTACCGTGAGCAACAATGACCAAAGGAAGAATTTTGTTGTAAATTTCTTCCTTAGCTAGCACTTAAAGAGTCATTCAAAGGTGTTAGGGAAACATATCAATGAGTTTGGAATTCAAGGAGATGCTTGGAAGCTTTACATACATCAAAAGGGAGCTTGGAGCACAACACAAAGGCTTGGAATTTTTGTTATCTCCTACATCCAAAACCGATCAAGGTGAGTATTTTCCGCATTCTCACTTTGTTGTATTCACATGATTTATTGCTTAATTGATCTTGGTTTGACCGAGAAAACCCAACAGGTTGTCCCCTTAATACATAGGTGGACTGCCTCGGGGATTATGGGAAGTTATAGGGACATAGATGGCTTGTTTAGTCTGGCCGAATTGGGTATATTGGAAGAGGCTAGGTCCCTTTATAAAGCTGATTTTATCAGCCGTATTTATGAAGATATCGAGGTTATTCATGTTACTACTCTTCCGATTCTGATTCTTCTACAAAGACCCAGACATCGGACAGACCGTGCTCTTCCCATTTTGACATCCACTGCGACGGTCTCCTTCTCTAGAACGGCCATAATCCCCTAATTCTCTGTCGTCGTCTCCTCGGGAGATGTCTCTCATTCCTCCGCCTTTATCTCATAGGCGAAATTCTGTATCGCCCTCTGGTGACGTCCTTATGGTAGCCGTGGACGAACCATCCAGTTCCAGTTTTGACCCCGGGGCTGTAAGTATTTCTTTTTTTTTTTGTAACTTCTTCGACCTTCATTTGCTAACTCTCTTTTTGTAAACACGTGCCCGATCAATTTATGCAATCGGTCTAGGATGTTTTGGACCATCTCGATCGGCTAGCCTCTACTCCGTCTCAGCCTTCCTCGTCTTCAACTCGAGTGACCATGGATTTGGAAGCTCTTCGGGAGGTCGTTGGTCAATATGCCTCATTCACCTTGTTGGACATTGGCCAGGCCGCCCTGCCAGAAAATATACTCAAGCTAGACAAAATTTCCTCCGAGCTATCTCGACTGCTGGCTTCTCTTGTTTTTCCCATACCCGTGGAGAACATGCTCTTCCTCCAAGATTTGCAGAATGAAGTGGTGGCCTTTATTCCTTGTTACCGAAGTATACATAGCCAAAGGGTCTAGCTTCGTTCTTCAGTGGCAAAGAAAGAAAGCCTTCGCTCCGCCAGTCTTTGCGAGAGACTACTGATGAAATATTGATTAAGGAATCGGTACTGCTTGACCTAGAGCGGTAATTGCGGGAGATCCAATTCCTTATTGAGGAGAGTCAAATGAGGAGAGAAGCCAAAAGGAAACCATTATCGAGCAATTAAAAAACGTGAATGTTTCTCTGGCAGAGTACAAAGATTTGGTTTAAGTTGATTTTGAGAAGAGTCTGGCCGATCTAACGGCAGCCGATAAGGAGTTACAAAAGGAGTGGCATCGGTTGAGGGAGGAATTCTCGGTGTTAAAGGACAATGACTCAACCGAAGACATCCAACGACCTCCATCTAATGACTGCTTTTGTACTTATGTATTCACTATTAGGATGTTGTATCATCCATTTTTGTAATTTTTGGGACGCTAAATCGTCAATGATCAATGAAGAAATGGAGTACTATTATTTATTTATTTCTCCCTAATGTTTCATTCTCATGTTCCATAACGAAGGCATATATTTTTTCAAGTACTTTCCATTTATCACTCTGACATGCATTTCCCCATTCAAATTCCTTAAATGATAATCCCCGTTTGACAATACATTTTCCACCTCGAAAGGGCCTTCCCAGTTAGGCGATCATTTTCCATACGCAAGACTCTTGGTACCCAACGGTAGTATTGTCTTCCATACAAACTCTTATTTCCTGAACGATTTGGCCATGACTTTCCGGTTGTACTCCTTGGCCATTTTTGCCTTCTGTGCTTCCAAACGGTTAATGACATCGCACTTAATATCATCTAACTCTAACAGATTTTGGATCATCGCTTCACTATAGTTTTCTTTCATCAAATCCCTTTGTAACGCCACTCTTACAAATTTGACACTGACTTCAACCGATAATACGGCCTCCTGACCATATACTAGCTGGAACGGCGTGACCGAGGTACTTGTTCTGGGAGATGTCTGACCGGTGCAAACACACGCGTATAACGCAAGTGCACGTATCGTTCAAGTAGTATAAATAGTATCGATCCCACAAGGACTTAATACCTAAGCTATTAATTTTATGAGGTCAAATGATTACTAGTATCTAACAGGTTGATTGATTGATTTGAAATGGTGATGATTCTAAATTTAAAAACAAGTAAATAAAATTACACGAAGGTCGGTTTAAGAAAATTCAATATTAAAAACTATCTAGGGTTGTGAATCTTCCTAATATCTTTTAAAAGATGAAGTGGTTATTTCATGTTTGTGTAATAAATCGGTTTACTAACCTGGAACACTAAATTATGTGAAAGCCTCTGTCGATGGTCAGACGCAAATGCCCAGTTTAACCCAATTGAACCATATGTCTATGTCAACCAAATTATCTGGATTCATTAAGTATAAGTTCCAATTATGGCTACCCCCGCCCGACAGGTATATGTCTATCCTGTAAGAAAATCTATTAAAGGGTAATCTATCCTCAAGGAAGATCGTGGGCTATTAAGTCTAAGGCTGAAACCTAAAATTCCTTTGTCAAGTTTATTTTAGATTTACCATATCAATCTTATTAGTGGCCAATTAACAAGACGCATTAAGCTTAAGACTTAATAAGTAAACCTTTAAATTATCCAAACTATAAAATAACCCCTTATAAACCAGTGATATTAAAAGTCATCACAACCCTCGATAACTAATTTAGTTACAACACATAACTAGGGTTAGTAAAAACTTGAAAGTAAAAGACATAAAGTAAAAATACTGAAAAATATTGCGGTAAAGTAAAAGCTGAAAAGTAAATTACAATAAAATAAAATGCTAAGGTAAAAGGATCAACTTTTACTATTTACTATTTAGATATCTCCCTTAATATAATAGATTAATTGTGATTATTTTACCAACCAGCCATATAGGCGGTAACCTGATTAAGTCAAATTAAGTCCAACCAGCAATAAAGGCGGAACCAGAATAAACCTACCATATAGGCGGTAAGAAAATTTAATTACCAACCGACCAATCTGGCGGTATCCTTGATTAGTCAGGTTTAAACCAGATTAAAATGAATTACCAACCGACCAATCTGGCGGTATCCTTTTTAAGTCAATATTTAAATAGTGAATATATTATATTTAAGGGAGATTAATCTAAATAGCAATAGTAAAAGAATTACCTTTCACCATAACAGGGGGAAGTTACCTCCTCATTGTGAATAATAAAAACAGTAAAATGTAAATAAAGTAAATTACTATTATTACAGAACATAATTAAAATTAATTACGAAACTGAATTAAAAAGAAACTAAGAAGAGAACTCCTTATTTACATCATAGAGTTTAGAGAGAATGGTACATTTGAAACTGAAACCTCGAGCTCAATTTGTAGGCGCGGATAAGCTCTGGGCTTCGCGACGCCGGTCTCTTTTGGTGTGGCACGCTGAGGGCTTGACACGTAGCGATTCTGGATAAGGAGATAAGGCGACACGTGGCAAGGCGGCTGAGAGCTCAATTATTATGCTGACATGGCGACACGTGGCGAAAGGGAGTGTCGGCACCATAGGATTGCGACACGTGGCACGCTGTGATTGGTTGATAATGACGTTGCGATGACATGGCACTTTGACTTGGTCAACAGATGATGTGGATGGTGATGTGGCGGTGACATGGAGTGACACGTGGCACACGTGGCAATGGTGATTGTCGGTACCGTAGGATGATGACACGTGGCAAGGCGCACGTTAGCAAAGTCAAACTTCTCATAGTCTGACATGTGGACCCGACGCACGTTAGCATAGACCCGGTGCTTGTTAGGCATCGCGACGCCATAGGCTTGCGCGTCGCGACGCTCCAAAATTACCAAAATGCCCTTTTTCAATTTTCACTATTTTGGTCCAAATCACCTTCAGAATGTCCTGAAACTTTATTTATCTACAAAATAACACAAAACACATCAAAATATTCACAAAACTCAAGAAACTATACAAAATATTAGGTTAAATGAGTGGGAAATAGTGATAGATTTACCACTCATCACACCCCCAAACCTAACATTTTGCTAGTCCTCGAGTAAAACACAGAATAAAATAAAATAAAAATAAAATTAACTAAGCCATTTTCGTAAGGATCACGGTTGCATTTAGCATATGCAACAAGCCTTTAAACCCCTAGGTGTCCCTAGTGGACGAGTTGTAGTCTCGTGAGGGTTTAAAACAATGATACCCACAAACATTTTACAAAAGTAAAAAGGTAGTGAAACTAATGCACACAAAAGCAAAAAGACAAGAGAAAATAGAATAAAGAAGTTAGTGACTAATCAGGTGAAATTTCTACTCCAAGTTACTAGTTGTTTTGTTTCTTTCTAAATTATTGAATAAGTAAATTCTCCGATTATATTTACCATTCTCCATATACACAGGCAACAAAATATTAAACAACTCATTTTTGCCCACAACAGTCATAAGTGTAGTTGATAAGAGAGTAATATTTTTGTCCTAAACTTTTATCAGAATTCACACCTTTTTGTAGCAATGGAATACTTTTTCTGATTTTTCTGATTTTTTTCTTTGATTTTTGAAATTTTTTTATTTATATACAATATCTTCCATCTATGTAGCGAGTGTTGGGTCGGTGGCTCCCAAACTAGTTGGCTTTAGGGCACCAGGTGTTAAGACACCCCTACGAACTTAATTACTTAGACTACTGTATTGGTTCCACTTTCGTAAATTCCTGCAATTCTTTGAATCATGCTCCTTTCTGTTGGCCACAAGGAATTGTTGTTGGCCATTTCTTCGATTAGGTCCCAGTCTTGATCTTCTTCTTTTGCCATTAAAGCTACTTCAGTAGCAACATTGATTGTGGTTCTCATTATTCCAGAAAGTCTATTATAGAATGTTTGGACTTGAAGCCATTTTGGAATCTCATTGTGAGGACATTTCCGGAGCAAATCTTTGTACCTTTCCCAAGCTTCGTAGAGAGTTTCCGAGTCTTTTTGTACAAAGGATGTGATGTCATTTCTCAGCTTTCCAGTTCTGGCTGGTGGAAAGTACTTTGCAAGAAATTTGGTGGCTAAAGTGTTCCAAGTTGTGATGGAACCTGCTGGTAGTGAATGTAGCCAAGCTTTAGCTCTGTCTTTCAAGGAGTATGGAAAAATACGCAGTCTCATTACTTCTTCAGCTTCTCGGTTGTAATTGAAAGTGCCGCAAACTTCCAGGAAGTTACGGATGTGGGCATTAGGATCTTCAGTTGCATTCCCCCCCCAAACTGAACTGACTGCTGAATCATCTGAATGCATGTTTTGATGTCACCTGCATTTACTGGTAAGGAGGAAGTACAATACAAGAAATGAGTCTGTCAACTACCGGAATGGTTATGTCTCGAATGGGAATTGGTGGTGCAATCTCCAAAGGTTCAGGTTCCATGTTAACAATTGCTTCTTGGTCTTCTCGACTTTCCCTTCTCAACTGTCTGATGGTTCTTTCAATTTCTGGGTCAAGCGGTCGGAGTTCAAAGCTTCTGGTTCGTCTCATGAAGGATCTGAGAACCTGAAACACAAGAAAACAAAAACAATAAGTAAAAAGAAAATAGATACAAGTAAAGGTATCTAACCTCTAAACTAAGAGTGAAAGATAAATAAGTCCCCGGCAATGGCGCCAAAAACTTGACCGGTGCAAACACATGCGTA
>SKCR01004082.1:0-26705 GCA_019454045.1 Zanthoxylum bungeanum | reverse complement strand
CCCAAATACAACAATTCAAGCCCAAATCCAATTTAAGCCTAAATAATTAAATTACACTAATCCAATACGCAATTTAATTACCTAAAGTGCATTATATGATTAATCGACTAAATCGATATTTCCGAAGCACCAAATTAGTCCAATTAATCATGCTTAATTCATTATTACATGTCAAACACACATAATGAAAAATCAAACCCATTTACATGCTTGCTAAGTCTCGGCCAAGGAGGGATTTTGTGTCCGATTCGGTTTCGATCCAATCGAACCTACAATCGACATCAAATCAACATCCGATTTGATTTCATACACATCCAATGTCACAAAACCAAAATTACCAAGACATTAGGGCAATGACACATTCGGCCAAGGTAAGGAATTTGGGGTTTTTGTCCAATTCGAAATCCAATCCAATTCGATTCAAATTAACGTCAACCTAATCGATTCTAACTCATCAAATGAATCAAAAATCAAAATCCAAGATCCAAAAAAAACACCAAACCATTCGGCCAACATATCCATTTGGGGGGAAAATAATTCCAAATCATTTTTCATCAAATTAGTCCAACCAAAATGAATTTAAACATGTTATAAGCATACTCAAACAAACAATTCATTCAAATCATGCTCAAATCACATTTACCCAAATTTTAAGCCCTACAAATTTCATGCTTGCAACATAAGCTCTTGATGCCATTGTTGGTATTCTATAAGGTCCCAAGATCAAATCAAGACATGAAATTATGTGTGAACACATCAACGGAGGTAGCGGAATACTCACATTGATCGGTTATGTCGATTTGAAGATGAATCAAGGCCAAAAACGTACTGCCTTTCACGCCCACTGCATGCAGTCCACTGTCCCTGCAAAACAGAATATTGAGTGAAGAAACGGAGCTCCAATTTCGTCGGATGGATCCCGTCTCATGGGGGAACCTCCCTACCACCTTCGCAAGACTCGTAGTGTGCTAGCAGTTGCAGTTTTCACCATGAAAACCCAACCCTTGCTTCCCAAAGTCACGCCCAAACCAGTCAAAAACAGTGAGCAGAATGTGTTTTGGCGTGAGAGAGAAGAGAGAATTTGAGGGAGAAGAAGTTGTGTTATGTTTTTTTAAAATGATTTACCAAAAATCAATTTATATTTATGCCATAATTTATTAAATTAATAATAAATTTATGACACAACACATGCAATAGCTTAGAGTGTCAAACACTCAATTTCCATGCATTAACATTGAGTGCATTGTACACTATCTACATGCAAAACATTAGAATGACATGTGTCATGTGGGCCCCACACGTTTCCAAATGAAAGTGGGCCCACGTGCACTCACGCGTTCGGGTTCGATATTTCCGAAATACGAGCTTACGTCGCGACGTTAATTCAATCGAATTTAAATAAATAATTGCGCCTGGCGAAATTATTATTTACGTCGCTAACGAATTAATTCTGAATTAACTCGTTTGCCCGAATTAAAATCTAATTTTAATTCCGCGTCGAAATCTAATTTCATTTAATATATCGAATATATTAATTCATCGATTAATTCCAAATTAATCGTTCTCTCTCTCTAGACGACATTTTATCCCGGATAAAATATCTCCGTTATTAATCCTAGATTAATTTTCTCTCTCTTCTATTATAATCCCAGATTATTCAAGAGTGTGAGTTGTGCGTCATCGGTGGATTATCGGGAAGCGACCCATGAGATCCCCGGATAATCTGGCAGTAAATACGGTCGTCGGAGTATCCGAATCACGTACGTACCAAGTACTATGTTCTACCGATTTACGAGACAAGGTCGACTCCTAGAAAAGCACCAAGTCTTCCCAAGTTCTCCGGACATATTCATCAAAGAATATTAAGATCTGTATCAAGCGTAGTATATAATTGTATTGTGCGTATCGGCCCAGTATCGGATAATCACGTGCTAGGGCTGGGGCTGGATAAGTGTCTGCCCCGTCCGAAACACATATCGGATGTCTGGTAACTAGTCTCTATAATCGGATATTCATGACCTGGTCATAATATCACGATTGGATGCGCATCACTAAAAGAGCACTAATACCGTATCCTGCGTGACATCATCTCCATTATGACTGGAGTGACACTTCCGTCTTGACATCACATCCAATACACTACGATTCCTGATAAACCCAGAAGAGGTGAACACAGAACCAGTTAAGATCCCCCCCCACCAAAACCAAAGTTTACCGATTGTCGTAAGTATTAGCGATGTAAGTCTCAGGTTAAGACTATACACACCTACCTTGATTTTGGCCTCCCATAGACACCTAGTCATAATACCAATGGGATTCCGAAGGGTCTATCCAGAGCGAAGCTGTTTCCCGTACCATCGGTGAAACACGACCTCCTATCGCACTTGCACAAGTATCCAATACTTATATATATGAGAACTATGCCGTTGTGCCCTCACAACGCGCACAAGTGCAATACTAGCCTATTCCGCATTATCGATGTCCAGTCTCGATAATACTACGGCTAGGGATATTTAATGATTAATCCTTCGTGGACTGATACTATCTCATATCATCTCAATCCAGGAACTAATCATAGGGACCTCTCTTCATTTATATATCTAAGGTGATCTAATCACAAATGACGAGAGTGCAATTTCCTTGTTACATAGTTAATTTGCTACAACAACACAATGATCTGTGCAAATAGTGACGCTATGGGTCATGTTGTCCAACATCGCATGCATCTCATTCATCTCATGCATACATATTTCCTGTTAACACCCTCTATGTCTATAAAAGACATCATAGATTCCTGTTGGGTTAGGAAAGAGGGAAGACTCACTAAAAGACCGGTAACAAATATGAGTACATCCGATAACGAGGTATCCCGGATAGATCAGTTGGAAAACGATCTCGCCAAAATTACTGAACAGTTGCAAGCCTTGACTACTGCTGTGCCTGGTATGGCTGTACCCCATGCTGGGGGAAATTTTGAAAATGTGAGGCGTGAGGAGCCTCCGAGTGGGTTGGGGGATGATATCCCCGCTTTTGATGACGACATGACAGAGTATGCAACATGCAGAGTGATTGGGTCTCAGGCAGAATTTCAGAAGCTTCGGGATCAGGTTGAAACAGTTTCCGCAAAATGAGGGGTAAACATAAAGAGTTGTTAGATTATGATGCAATGACCTTCGAAGAACAGTTGCCAGCTCAGTTCAAGATGCCGGATATGGCTAAGTTCAACAGAATGGGGATCCGAGGGTCCATCTCCATTAGTATGTTTCAGTTATGAGTTCAGTGGGTTTATCCAAGCGTCAAATGCAGAAAATGTTTGGGATGTCACTTGAGGGAGCGCCGGTAGTTTGGTATCACAGCCTTGAGAAGAATATTAGGGAATATTAGAGAGAACTAGCTGATGCTTTTCTGAAGCAATATGTTACAGATCTGGAAATTGATTTGTCACTCCGTGATTTAGAGAACACTAAGCAGAAGCCGGAGGAAAGCTTCAAGGAGTATGTAGACCGCTGGAGAAGCCAGCTTCTGAAAATGCAGACTCGGCCCTCTGAGAATGACCAGATTAAAATGATCATCAAGGGCACCAAGCCCTCGATTTATGGCAAGCTGAGGAGGATGACCTCCATGATTGCTGATTTTCGACAGTTGAGAGAAAATGTCATGGATATTGAAGAAGAAGAGGCAGAAAACATGAAGTTTTATTGCCTAAGTAGGAGGCCTATTGGGGGAACATCAGGTACCAAACCTGTTTCTGTGGAGATTGCTGCCATCCGGAATCGGAGATTCTCCAACTTAGGGAGACCCTTGTCTAAAGTGCTGGAGAAATTAAAAAGACATTGACTTCTGAAACCCCTGGAGACCAAACCACTTCCCAACCCTCCACCACCACATCTCAATCTGAGCCAATACTGTCACTTCCACCAACAGAAAGGCCACGACACTGATAATTGTGCCTGCCTCCGCCATGAAATCCAGGACCTAATAGACTCCAAAAAGATACCCGACCCTGAAACACAACGCCCTAACACATACCAAAATCCCCTACCAAATTACCACTCTGTCCCCCCACCAACCTATATGATAAACTCCGGCCTACCCGAAAGCCTTGTCCTCAAATCCTTTGACCACCAAGCCTATTACCTTGGAATTTGGGATAGTAATAGTGAAGATGAGACAGAACGGGGGCAGAATTTCTGGGAAGACTTCTCTGGTAGTGATGAAGAAGATGTAAGGGGGATGACACGCAGTGGGCGTTTCTACAATGATATGACTGAGAAGGGTAAAAGGGTATTATCAGAGGGTAGAGAAGTGGCTGAGAATACAGAAAATGCCGATGAAGATGTAGTGCTGCAACAGTTGAGGAAAACCCGAGCATAAGTGAGTATCTGGGATTTGTTGTGTGCATTTCAGGAGCACAAGCGGGCCATGGTTGATGCCTTAAGCAAGAAAATGGTGACGGAGGATGCCAACCCCGCAATGTTTGTTGGGTCAATGCAAAAGGAGGCTTTGCAGGCAATCACTTTTTCTGAGGAAGAACTCCCAGCTGAGGAGAGAAATCATAATAGACCTTTGTTTATCGGAGCTGAAGTGAGGGGTAAAAGGACCTATTGTGTGATGGTGGATGACGGCTCATCTATTAATGTGTGCCCGTCAAAGATTTTGGCCAACCTGGGTATAAAAACAACCGATCTGGATCCCTCTAGTATGACTATCAAGGCTTATGATGACATTAAACGTGGAGTTGAGGGTACATTTGTAGTAGCGGTCAAGATTGGTCCTATTTAGGATGAAGTTGAGTTCACAGTGCTGGATATCCCAGCCACTTTTGCCTTATTGTTGGGAAGGCATTGGTTTCATAAGCTTGGGGGCGTGCCCTCCACTCTACATCAGATGATTAAGTTCCCATATGGGGGAGAGATTGTCACCATCCGAGCTGAGGTAGACAATGTTGTGGCTGCTTTGGAAATACAACCTTTCACGAGGTTCCAAGTGTTGGCAACTTTTGAGGAATGGGTGGATCCTAAGGTAGCTAGGATCATGGGAAAAATGAAGTTCGAGCCGGGTGAGGGTTCAAAATTGCCAGACTTTAGAGGACATACTACTCGGAGGGGTTTGGGGTACAAATCTAACGAGGAAAAGTCGAAGGTTAAAAAGAAAGGGTTGAAATTTATGGATTGCTTTGTAAAGGCTTCAGGGTATCAAGGTGAGCCCGAACCAATAGAAGTTAACGGAATTGTGGTGCCTGGTTTTGAGATCTTCCAAGAGATGCTGGGTAAGAAGTCGCTGACCGAAGAAGTTGTGGAGGAAGAGAATTGGGAAGAAGAATTGATGAAGTTGGAGAGCCTGACTCTCGAAGAGGATAAGAAGTCTGAGAAGAACCTGGTTGCGGAGGATGAAGTGTCTGCCGATGATGAAGACATTATCTTCCTGATTTGTTGGAGTGTACTCCCGCATTTATTAGCAATAAAGACAATCATTTCGCTTATTTTCCCGAGTCTTTTTCCTCTAACTTGAACGAATGCATTTAACTTGGACACGCTTGAAATCCCCAAGAAAATTCTAATTGCAAGTGAAGTTACCACTGAAGAGCGGGAGAAATTAGAAGAAGTATTGGTCAGATATGCCAAAGTGTTTGCTTGGTCCTATGAGGACATGTCTCGGGTAGACTGAGGCATTGCCCAGCACACAATACCAACTTATCCGAATATGAGGCCAGTGAAACAGAAACTTCGACAGATGAGACCTGAGTCGGCCGAGAAGGTCAGAGAAGAGGTTAAGAAACAGATAGATGTGGGGTTCTTGGAAGTAGTGAAGTATCCTGAGTGGTTGGCAAATATTGTGCCGGTGTCGAAGAAAGACGGGAAAGTCAGAATGTGTGTGGATTACAGAGATCTCAACAAGGCTTGTCTGAAAGATGATTTTACTCTACCTCATATTGATGTACTAGTTGATAGTGTAGCTTTGTCTGCCATGAATTCATTTGCATATGGGTTTTCAGGGTATAATCAGGTTCTTATGGCTGATGAAGACAAGCACAAAACTGCCTTCGTCATAGAGTGGGGTACTTATTGTTACAAGGTAATGCCGTTTGGGCTCAAAAATGCAGGAGCTACTTATCAGCGGATGGCCACTACATTGTTCCACGATCTGATGCACAAAGAGATTGAAGTGTATGTGGATGACATGATGGTGAAATCAGAGACAAGAATCAGGCACATAGAAACACTGGAGAAGTTCCTTCAGAGGGTCGATAAGTACAACCTGTGGTTGAATTCTAAGAAGTGTGTGTTTGGAGTGACTTCTGGAAAATTGATGAGCGGAAAATATATCAATATTTACCGCCCCTTTTACTTAATATTTTGTTTAGTTTCTCGGGTTTGATGAAAGTTTTGATGTGTTGTAGTTTATTTTGCAGATAAAATAATATCGGGTCTCAAAGAAATCATTAGGATGAAATATGGGTCAAATAAGGGCAATTATTGGACTTGATATTTTAATTTTGGAGATTGGAAACTTGAAAGGGCGTTTTGACGAAGTGCAGTTTTGGAAATTCCAGTATTGCGCTTCTGTCGTATTTTGGGCATAACATTTTACTCCGATATCGGATTGAGCTGATTCAGGTTCCAGATTAGAGAAGACTTAAAGATATACAGCTTTGAAAGAGAAAATATTTTCGAATTATGAAGATTTCATGACCGCAATTGATGAACCATCCAGAAGTGTGTGATGTGTAATTATTAAAGTCATTATCAATCATTTTCAAAGCAAAATATAATTAATAAATAATTAATAAAAATTATCAAATCAACACCAAACAAGATAAGCAATTAGTGGAGCAATTATGGATTTGGTGGAGTAATTAGTGGAGAAATTAATAATGGATTTGGTGGAGAATTAGATGGATGATTTGATGGAGGCAAAATTTTGCCTATAAATACCAAGCCATTTCATTTGTAAAATTCATACTTTCTTCTTTGAAATTCCTTAAGAATAAATAAGAAGATTGTATCTAGTTTGTTTATTTTTAGTTTTCAGTAATTAATTTAAGCTTTCGCACTTTCTTTTTTTACTTTTCAGTTTTTACATTCCACAATTTACTTTTACGCACAAACATTTTCTTTCTTTACTTTTGCCATTTTTATTTTTTTAAGCAATGATGAGGTAATTATCCCTTGCTGGGGTGAAAGGTAAAGCTTTTATTATTGCTATTTAGATTAATCTCCCTTAATTATAATATATAAATGATTTAAAACCTGACTTAATGAGGATACCACTATATTGGTCCGTTGGTAATTAATAATAAATTGGTTTTAACCTGAATAAATATGGATACCGCCTGGTTGGTCGGTTGGTAATTAATTATTAATTTGACTTAATCAGGATACCGCCTATATGGCTGGTTGGTAATTATCACGCAAAGTTAATATATTATATTAATGGAGATATCTAAAATAGTAGTAATAAAAGTTGATCCTCTAACCCCAGCATTTTCTTTTATTGTACTTTTACTTTATTTAATTTCAGCAATTTATTTTTCAGCAATTTATTATTCAGTAATTTACTTTTATTTTATTTTTTACTTTTTACTTTTTACTTTTTTACTTTTTACTTTTTACTTTATTTAATTTTCAACAATTTACTTTTCAGTATTTAATATCCAGCAATTTACTTTATGTCTTTTATTTTATTTAAGTTTTTACTACCTGTAAATATGTGTCGTAACTAAGCCAGTTATCTGGGGTTGTGATGAAATCCAATATCACCGGTTTATAAGGGGTTAAATTATAGTGTGGGTAATATAAATGTTTATTTATTGAGTCTTCATCTTAATGCTTTTTATTAACTGGCCATTAATAAAATTGAACTGGTAAACTTAAAATGAACTAGACATAGGGATTTTAAGTTTAAGACCTTAGACTCAGTAGTCCACGATCTTCCTTGAGGATAGATAACCCTTTAATAGATTTCCTTACAGGATAGACATATACCTGTCGGGCGGGGGTAGCCATAATTGGAACTTAAACTTAATGAATCCAGATAATTTGGTTGACATAGACATATGGTTCAATTGGGTTAAACTGGGTATTTGTGTCTGACCATCGATAGAGGCTTACATATAATTTAGTGTTCCAGGTTAATGAATCAATATTTTACCCAACTTTAAGATAACCACTTCATCTTTAAAATGATATTGGAAGGAATTACAACCCTAGATAGTTTTTAATATTGAATTTTCTTAAACCTACTTTCGAACAACTTTATTTACTTATTTTTAAATTTAGAATCGTCACCTTTTCAAATCAATCAAACAACATGTTAGATACTAGTAATCATTTGACCTCATAAAATTAATAGAAGAGATATTAAGTCCTCGTGGGATCGATACTTTTTATACTACTTGAACGATACCTGCGCTTGCGTTATACGCGTGTGTAAGCACCGGTCAAGTTTGTGGCGCCGTTGCCAGGGACTTATTTATCTTTTACTATTAATTTAGGGGTTAGATACCTTTACTTGTATCTAATTTCTTTTAACTTATTATTTTGTTTTCTTGTGTTTCAGGTTTTCAGAAACTTCATGAGACGAACCAGAAGCTTTGAACTTCGACCACTTGACCCAGAAATTGAAAGAACCATCAGACAGTTGAGAAGGGAAATGGGAGAAGGCCAAGAAGCTTTAGTCAACATGGAACCTGAACCTTTGAGCGTTGCACCACCAATTCCCATTCGAGACAGAACCATTCCGGGGGTTGACAGACTCATTTATTGTATTGTACTTCCTCCCTTACCAGCAAATGCGGGTGACATCAAAACATGCATTCACTACCAACAGGTTCTATCACAACTTGAAGATCCTAATGCAACTGAAGATCCTAATGCCCACATCAGCAACTTCCTGGAAGTTTACGGTACTTTCAATTACAACCGAGCAGCTGAAGAAGCAATGAGACTGCGAGTTTTTCCATACTCCTTGAAGGACAGAGCTAAAGCTTGGCTACATTCACTACCAGCAGGTTCTATCACAACTTGGAACACTCTAGCCACCAAATTCCTTACAAAATACTTTCCACCAGCCAGAACTGCAAAGTTAAGGAATGGAATCACATCCTTCATGCAACAAGATTCAGAATCCCTTTGCGAAGCTTGGGAAAGATTCAAAGATTTACTCCGGAAATGTCCTCATCATAAGATCGCAAAGTGGCTACAAGTTCAGACATTCTACAATGGACTTTCTGGAATAATGAGAACCACAATCGATGCTGCTGCTGGAGGAGCCTTGATGGCAAAAGGATAAGATCAAGCCTGGGACCTAATCGAAGAAATGGCCAACAACAATTCTTTATGGCCAACAGAAAGGAGCATGATCCAAAGAATTGCAGGAATTTATGAAGTTGGAGCAAACACAGCAGTGAATACCAGGCTGGATCAGATATGCAAATGTCTAGAAACACTTAGCACGCAAGTTGTGAACAAAGCTGGAACCACAAGTTCACCATATGGAGGAGCACCAGAGTCGAACCAACTTGAAGAGACGGTGAATTATGTCAACAATTTCAACAGACATGGGAACAATCCATATTCCAACACTTACAACCCATGTGGAGGAATCATCCTAATTTTTCATGGAGCAACAATTCAGGCCAACAGCAGAACTATCCACCACCTGAATTCCAGTAACATAACAAAAGCCAGGAGCAGGCAAATGAACCTGGAATAACAGAAGTGTTGACCTACTTGAAAAAGATGGAAGCAAAACACGACTCTCAAGCAGCAAGATATGATGCTTTGTTTCAAAATCAAGTAGCATTGAATCAAAGCCATTCAGCCTCTATCAAAGCACTAGAGAATCAAATTGGACAACTAGCCAATGCTCAGAGTTACAGACCGCCAGGTACCCTTTCTAGCAACACAGAGCCAAATCCAAGGAACATGGGGAAGGAGCAATGTCATGCCATCATGTTAAAAAGTGGTACTGAAATCAACAAAGATTTTGGAGCCAAAACAGCTGCGGAGGAAGTTCCAAAAGAAACAAAGCAACAGATGGAGGAAAAAGAAGCAAAGGAAAAAGAACAGATCACTCCACCTCCACCTTTTCCTCAACGTCTTCAGAAGAACAAATTGGACAAGCAGTTTTCTCGGTTCCTGGAGATCTTCAAAAAGCTGCATATCAACATTCCATTTGCAGAAGCATTGGAACAAATGCCCACCTATGCCAAATTCATGAAAGATATTCTTTCACGAAAACAGAGATTGGGAGATTACGAGACAGTAGCATTAACAGAAGAATGCAGTGCCATCATTCAGAGGAAACTTCCCCCGAAGTTAAAAGATCCTGGCAGTTTCACTGTTCCTTGCGTCATATGAGAACATAACTTTGGTAAGGCTTTGTGTGATTTAGGTGCGTGTGTTAACTTGATGCCTTTTTCTATTTTCAGGAAATTACAGATTGGAGAAACAATGCCAACTTCAGTCTCACTTCAACTTGCTGATAGAACGCTCGTATTTCCAAGATCCGTAATTGAGGATGTGCTGGTCAAGGTTGACAAATTCATTTTCCCAGCAGATTTTATTGTCCTTGATATGGAGGAAGACGCAGACGTGCCAATAATCCTTGGGAGACCATTCTTGGCTACAGGTCGAACCATTATTGATGTACAAAAATGAGAATTAACGATGAGAGTACAGGACCAAGAAGTAACATTCAATGTTTTCAAGGCCATGAATTTCCCAGATGATGAAAAGAAGGAGGAATGTTTCAAACTCGATGTGATACACAGTACCATTCAGAACTCTAATGCAATACAAAGTTCTACTGACAAACTTAAAACATGTCAATTGCCTGTGGAGCCTAAAGATAAAGCGTCTTTTGTACTGAATGAGCCAATTCTTGCACTACAAGCAACAGAAAAGAAAAAGTTCCACCAGCTCAACGAATTGGAGGAATTTAACAATCAGCTTTTGAGGATGCCAAATTGTATAAAGAAAATGGCAAGAAAAGACATGATGAGAAGTTAGTGCGCATACAACTGGAACCAGGGCAGAAGGTACTGTTAAACAAATTAAGGGTGAAATTCTTCCCATGGAAGCCAAAATCACGGTAGTCAGGTCCATTTGTGATCACCAAAGTTTTACCAAAAAGAGCCATTGAGATACATGATCCTGACGCTCACAAAACTTTCAATGTTAAAAACAAGCGTGTTAAGCACTACTGGGGAGAATCATTTGAGCGACAAAAAGAAAGTGTTACACTTTCAAATCCAGCTTAACGTTCGAGAAGTCAAGTCTGGCTGACGACTTTAAACTTAGCGCTAGCAGGGAGGCAACCCATGCAATTTGTGTATATATTGTGATTTGGTGTGTTTTATTTTTGTGTGTTTAGTCTTTGCAGGTTTAGTCATTTCAAGATGGAAGAAGCTCTCGCAAATCTTCGCAAGCAATTTCCTTCTCTCCCTCAAAAATCTCTGATGAAAGTTTACAAAGCTCGCTTGGAACAGATGAGGTTACTGATGATCAAAGGTATTCCTACTGACATTCGTTGGATTATTGAAGCACGAGTCCGATTGGCAGGTGAGTCTTCTGACTCTTTTATTTCAAATCTGCCTGGTTTTGGAAGAAGCACCTATGCAAAGAAACGTAGAGCTAAACAAATGGGTGTTTGTTACAAATATGCAGGATGGAATTGCAATACTTGTTGTCGTTCTTTAGGAATGGTGTCTGATAATCGCGAAGACAAAATTAAATTCATTAGGGATGGCTTGAGTAAGGAGTCTTTAGATGATATATCTTCAACTCTTGAGACACATCCCAGTGGATATGTTCACATAGCCTTTCGCAAATTACATACACAATTTCAAAAAGAAAGACAACAGTTAAGTCTCTGGAATCTGACTCAAAAAGACCCTGTTTGCCAATTTATAAGAAAATTGGATGGGAAGCTTGTCCTTGACGCATAGACGTCAATCAAGTCGCTACGTTTCTTGTAAATATTAGATCTATTTGTCTTTTCCTAATAATTGTAATTTGTTTTGTTATATTTTCTCCGACAGGATCCAGACCTTTTTGACTATCACGATATTATTTAGCTACTAATCGTCCTCTGGAAGATACTTGTGTTATTTTTACTCACCCTTTTCAGGTACTATAAATTCAGCCCATCATTTCACTTTTGAAGGCATCCAGAGTTGAGAAAGAAATACATAAAAAATGGAAGCCACTTCAAGAAGACTAGTTGAAAACATCTGTGTGTTTTGCGGTAGTAGTGTTGGTACTAAACCACAATACGTAGAAGCAGCATAGGAATTGGGTCGAGTCTTAGCTGCAAGGAATATGCACTTAATATATGGCGGAGGCAATCTTGGACTTATGGGGATCGTTTCAAAGGCTGTACAGGAATGAGGCAGTCACATTTTGGGAATCATCCCAAAACCCTTGGCAGAGGCAAATCTTATTGGATCATCAAACGGAGAGGAACTGATCGTGCTAGGTATTTCTGAACGACTGGTAGAAATGATTAACCGTGCTGATGCTTTTATCGCTTTGCCAGGTGGCTTTGGTACACTGGAGGAAATATTTATAGTTCTATCTTGGGCGAACCTGAACATACACCAGAAACCGCTTGGACTGCTCAACGTTGATGGATTTTATGATTTTCTTTGTGTGTTTCTCGATGATGCTCGAAGAAATGGGTTCGTGTCAAAACCTTTGAAAGAACTCCTCTTTACTGCCAGAACTGCTCTGGATCTAATAGACCAACTCATAGCCTATGAACCACGAGTTGACCCTATTCTTTCAAAGATAAATTGGTCTGAGGACGATCGTGGTAAGAGGCGTAGGATTAATCTGGATCTTAACCTTTAATTTCCTGTAGAATTTCAGCTAACCAGGTATTATTTTCTAAACTCTTCTTCTACTTTTTAAGACATTAGGGACAATGTCTCATTTAGGTTTGGGGGAGGGAATTAGTTGATCAATACCTTGTTTTTTAGTTTGTGTGTTGTTTTTATTTTTAGTCCAAAATTTTTTTCGAAAAATACAAAAAAATTGGAAAATTTTCAAAAAATTACAAAAATATTTTGCATTTTTATTTGACTAAAAAGGTGAAATTGGTACGAGATAGCTGAGTAAGGAGTTTCTACTCCTGAGACGTATCTCAAGCCTATTTTCGAAATAAGTTAATTGTTGTTTATTTCCTTTTAAATTATTTAATTTGTGAATTCTCCTTAAAAAGGACTAAAATGGATCTTCATATGCTCAGTTGACAGGTATTATCAACATATATAGTAACATATGGACATGAGCTAAAATTGAAAAGTTTGTAATATTCAGTTCTCTAGTTTAATTGGAGGAAACATCTCAAAAAGCAATGGAGTAAAAAATAAAAAATTAAAAAAATAAACTTCTGAGATCCGAGTTATTAAGTCTGTAAGGGTGTTTTAACACCTAGTGCCCTAAAACCAACTGGTTTGGGAGTCACTGGCCCAAAGCTCGTTACATGGATCAAAGATGCTGCAAAAATATATATATCTGAAGTCTGAGTAATTAAGTCCATAGGGGTGTCTTAACACCTGGTGCCCTAAAGCCAACTGGTTTGGGAGTCACCGACCCAACACTCGTTACATAGACGAAAGATATTGTATAAATAAAAAATAGAAAAAAAAAATCAAAGAAAAAAATCGAAAAAATCAGAAAAAATATTCCATTGCTGCAAAAAGATGTGAATTCTGATAAAACATTAGGAAAAAAATATTACTCTCTTATCAACTACACTTGTGACTGTTGTGGGAAAAAATAAGTTGTTTAATATTTTGTTGGCTGTATATATGAAGAATGGTAAAAATAATCGGAAAATTTACTTATTCAGTAATTTAGAAAGAAAGAAAACAACTAGTAACTTGGAGTAGAAGTTTCACCTGATTAGTCACTAACTTCTTTATTCTCTTTTCTCTTGTCTTTTTGCTTTTGTGTGCATTAGTTTTATTATCTTTTTACTTTTGTAAAATGATTGTGGGTATCGTTGCTGTAAGCCCTCCCGAGACTATAACTCGTCCACTAGGGACACCTAGGGGTTTAAAGGCTTGTTGCATACGCTAAATGCAACCGTGATCCCTACGAAAGTGCTTACTTAGTTTATTTTAATTATTCTTGTATTTTATTTTGTTGTTTCGCTCGAGGACTAGCAAAATGTTAGGTTTGGGGGTGTGATGAGCGGAAAATATATCAATATTTACCGCCCCTTTTACTTAATATTTTGTTTAGTTTCTCGAGTTTGATGAACGTTTTGATGTGTTTTAGTTTATTTTGCAGATAAAATAATATTGGGTCTCAAAGAAATCATTTAGGATGAAATATGGGTCAAATAAGGGCAATTATTGGACTTGATTTTTTAATTTTGGAGATTGGAAACTTGAAAGGGCGTTTTGACGAAGTGCAGTTTTGGAAATTCCAGTATTGCGCATTTGTCGTATTTTGGGCATAACGTTTTACTCCGATATCAGATTGAGCTGATTCAAGTTCCAGATTAAAGAAGGCTCAAAGATCTACAGTTTTGAAAGAGAAAATATTTTTGAATTCTGAATATTGCATGACCGAAATTTATGAACCATCCAGAAGTGTGTGATGTGTAATTATTAAAGTCATTATCAATCATTTTCAAAGCAAAATATAAATTAATAAATAATTAATAAAAATTATCAAATCAACACCAAACAAGATAAGCAATTAGTGGAGCAATTATGGATTTAGTGGAGTAATTAGTGTAGAAATTAATAATGGATTTGTTGGAGAATTTGATGGATGATTTGATGGAGGCAAAATTTTGCCTATAAATACCAAGCCATTTCATTTGTAAAATTCATACTTTCTTCTTTGAAATTCCTTAAGAATAAATAAGAAGATTGTATCTAGTTTGTTTATTTTTAGTATTCAGTAATTAATTTAAGCTTTCGCACTTTCTTTTTTTTACTTTTCAGTTTTTACTTTCCGCAATTTACTTTTACGCACAAACTTTTCTTTCTTTACTTGTGCAGTTTTTTTTTTAAGCAATGATGAGGTAATTATCCCTTGCTGGGGTGAAAGGTAAAGCTTTTATTATTGCTATTTAGATTAATCTCCCTTAATTATAATATATAAATGATTTAAAACTTGACATAATGAGGATACCACTATATTTGTCGGTTGGTAATTAATTATAAATTGGTTTTAACCTGACTAAATATGGATACCCCCTGGTTGGTCGGTTGGTAATTAATTATTAATTTGACTTAATCAGGATACCGCCTATATGGCTGGTTGGTAATTACCACGCAAAGTTAATATATTATATTAAGGGAGATATCTAAAATAGTAGTAATAAAAGTTGATCCTCTAACCCCAGCATTTTCTTTTATTGTACTTTTACTTTATTTATTTTCAGCAATTTATTTTCAGCAATTTACTTTCAGTAATTTACTTTTATTCTATTTTTTATTTTTTACTTTTTACTTTTTACTTTTTTACTTTTTACTTTTACTTTATTTAATTTTAAGCAATTTACTTTTCAGTATTTAATATCCAGCAATTTACTTTATGTCTTTTATTTTATTTAAGTTTTTACTACCTGTAAATATGTGTCGTAACTAAGCCAGTTATCTGGGATTGTGATGAAATCCAATATCACCGGTTTATAAGGGGTTAAATTATAGTTTGGGTAATATAAATGTTTATTTATTGAGTCTTCATCTTAATGCTTTTTATTAACTGGCCATTAATAAAATTGAACTGATAAACTTAAAATGAACTAGACATAGGGATTTTAAGTTTAAGACCTTAGACTCAATAGTCCACGATCTTCCTTGAGGATAGATAACCCTTTAATAGATTTCCTTACAGGATAGACATATACCTGTCGGGCGGGGGTAGCCATAATTGGAACTTAAACTTAATGAATCCAGATAATTTGGTTGACATAGACATATGGTTCAATTGGGTTAAACTGGGTATTTGTGTCTGACCATCGACAGAGGCTTACATATAATTCAGTGTTCCAGGTTAATGAATCAATATATTACCCAACTTTAAGATAACCACTTCATCTTTAAAATGATATTGGAAGGAATTACAACCCTAGATAGTTTTTAATATTGAATTTTCTTAAACATACTTTCGAACAACTTTATTTACTTATTTTTAAATTTAGAATCGTCACCTTTTCAAATCAATCAAACAACATGTTAGATACTAGTAATCATTTGACCTCATAAAATTAATAGAAGAGTTATTAAGTCCTCGTGGGATCGATACTTTTTATACTACTTGAACGATACGTGCGCTTGCGTTATACGCGTGTGTAAGCACCGGTCAAAAATTACTGGGACATACAGTAGGAATGGGAGGGATAGAAGTCGATTCTGAGAGCATTCCTGGGAAAAATTCAGTATATCAGTCGCTTCATCGCCAAGTTGAAATTAATGTGTGAGCCTATTTTCAAACTGTTGAGAAGGACCAACCAGTGAAATGGAATGAGCAGTGTCAGTCAGCCTTTGACAAGATCAGGGAATATTTGGTGAAGCCTCCTGTTTTGAAAACTCCGAGACCATGCAGACCCTTGGTACTGTATTTGGCTATAGAATCAGAAGCACTGGGGGCAATGATGGTACAGGCAGATGAGACCGGGGTAGAGCATGCAGTCTACTATCTCAGTAAGAAGATGCTCCCGTATGAGGCTCATTATCAATAGGTAGAGAAGATCTGTCTAGCAGTGGTATGGGCTTCCTGAAAATTACGGCATTACTTCCAGTTCTACAAGATCCAGGTAGTGGCAAAAGAAAATCCCTTGAAATATCTGCATTTGGTGCCCTCGCTGGTAGGGAAGTTGGGCAGATGGTCGGTATTGCTGACAAAGTTTGACATTGAGTACCTCACGTCTAAAGTAATCAAGGGCGAGCAGTGGCAGAGTTTCTGGCATTACAACCTATTGAAGGGGATCAATATAAGTTTGAATTCAAGATGAAGAGATCCAAGCAATAGCAGTTCAAGGGTGGATGATGTATTTCGATGGAGCAGTGAATTACAAGGGAGCCGGAATTGGGATCGTGATAGTGACCCCCGAATGAGAGACTTTGCCCTTGGCCAAGAGGTTGATGTTCAGAGTAACTAACAACATGGTCGAGTATGAAGCATGTGTTTTTGGTTTGACTGCACTGATAGCCTTGAAGGCTGAGAGCGTGGAGGTCTACAGAGATTCGATGCTGGTGATCTGACAGATGCAGGGAGAATGGGAATTGAAAGAAGAACGGTTGAAACCTTATCTTTTTCACCTCATAAAGTTTGCACAGGTTACCCCAATTTTAAGTTTCAGCACTTGCCGCGAGAAGAGAATCAGATGGCGGATGCATTAGCTACACTTGCACAACTTGGGAAAATCCAGAGAAGTTAGTAATGAGACCGTTGGTACTGACAACAGCAAATAGACCCGTTTATGAGATAGAAAGAGTCCTCGAAGTGGAGATCGACGATGGTAAACCTTGGTATCACGACATTCAAAGGTATCTGGAACACGGGGAACTCCTGGAGGGAGCAAGCAGAAAAGATAGATTAGCCATTCAGCAATAAGCTTCCCAATATGTGATTTTGAAAGAGGAACTGTACAAGAGGCAAGCAAACAGTATTCAGTTGAAATGTTTGAGAAAAGAATAGGCTCAAAATATAATGGAAGAAGTACACGCCGGGGTATGTGGTCCGCACATGAACGGGTTGAATCTGTCCCGTAAGATAGTGAGACAGGGTTTTTACTGGTCAACCATGGAGTTAGACTGCACGAAGATGTTAAAGCACTGTCATGATTGTCAAGCACACGGTAAGTTGAATCATTTGCCGCACACAGAGTTACACGGGTTTTCAGAGCCGTGGCCTTTCTCAGCAAGGGGAATTGATATGATTGGAGAGATTCGACCGAATGCATCGAATAGGCATCGCTTCATAGTAGTGGTAGTAGATTATTTCTCAAAGTGGGTGGAAGCCGAGTCATTCCGCAATGTTACAGCGAAGTAGATGGCAAAGTTTATAACCCGGAATCTCATATGTCGATATGGTATGTCGAACCATGTGGTTACAGATAACAGAGTTCAGTTTCAGGGAGAGACAAAAGCAATGTTGCAGAAGTACGGGATAGGCCATCACAAGTCATCACCTTACAGGCCGCAGGCAAATGGGGCAGTCGAAGCAGCCAACAAGACAATAAAGACAATTTTGGCCAAGATGACAGAGAACTGCAAGGATTGGGCCGACAAACTACCGTATGCTTTGTGGGGGTACAGAACTTCAGTAAGAACAGTGACGGGAGCCACACCTTACTCTTTGGTCTACGGAATGGAAGTAGTACTGCCAGTGGAGGTTGAGATAAAGTCAATAAGGGTATTAGCAGAAACAGAGTTACCTGAGCAAGAATGGGCCGCACAGAGGTTTGAACAGTTAGCACTGCTAGATGAAAAGAGAAGGAAGTCCTTGCATCACATGCATATATATCAGAAGAGGTTGGCTCGGGCATTCAACAAGAAGGTGCGTCTTACTAAGATTAAAAAGGGTAATTTGGTACTTAAGCAGTCAAGGCCGTCGATGAAAAATCCGAGAGGAAAGTTTAGACCTAACTGGGAAAGACCTTACATAGTGCAGAAAGTAATGGGAAATGGGGCAGTGAGACTGTCAGATTTGGAAGGTAACTAGTTCACTAAGCCGATCAACGTGGACAGATTGAAGCAATATTTTGTCTGTGAAAGAGAAAACTTGGCAGAAGACCTAACCCGACGGGATAAGGAAACTCATGCATGCATGCATACATGTAACATATTTGGGCATTTGTTTTGTGTTTGTTTTGTATTCATAGGTTTTGAAGAAGAAAAGAGAAGGCGGTAAAGACAAGCCGATTAGAAGCATCAATATACTAGCAGCAGTTTTGGGATGCATCCCAGGGGGCGAGGCCCACATCCATACTAGCAGAAGTATCAGTTTCGGGATGCATCCCATGGTCGAGGCCCCCGTTGTCGGTTGCAGCTATTGGGATGCGTCCCAAGATCGAGGTCCACTGCATTATTAGTTTCGGGATGCGTCCCATGGTGGAGGCCCATTTTGTCAGTGGTATTGGGATGCATCCCAGGGTCGAGGCCCCCTTTGTCGGTTGCAGCTATTGGGATGCGTCCCAAGATTGAGTTCCACTGCATCATCATTTTCGGGATACGTCCCAGGGTAGAGGCCCACATATTTTCAGCGGTATTGGGATGTATCCTAGGGTCGAGGCCCCCGTTGTCGGTAGTAGTTATTGGGATGAGTCCCAGGATCGAGGTCCACTGCATCATCAACTCAGTTCGAGACAGCAGGCAAGTCAGGTGGTAGCTGGCGAGCCAGGTGGACAGATTGAAGCAATATGTTGTCTGAGAAAGATAAAACTTGAGAGAAGACCTAACCCAACGGGATAAGGAAACTCATGCATGCATGCATACACGTAACACATTTTGGCATTCGTTTTGTGTTTGTTTTGTATTCACAGGTTTTGAAGAAGAAAAGAGAAGGCGGCAAAGACAAGCCGATTAGAAGCATCAACATACTAGCAGCAGTTTTGGATGCATCCCAGGGGGCGAGGCCCACATTCATACTAGCAGCAGTATCAGTTTCGGGATGCGTCCTAGGGTCGAGGCCCCCGTTGTCGGTTGCAGCTATTGGGATGCATCCTAGGATCGAGGTCCACTGCATCATTAGTTTCGGGATGCGTCCGAGGGTCGAGGCCCATCTTTTCAGTGGTATTGGGATGCGTCCCAGGGTCGAGGCTCCCGTTGTCGGTTGCAGCTATTGGGATGCGTCCCAGGATCTAGGTCCATTACATCATCATTTTTTGGATGCGTCCCAGGGTCGAGGCCCACATATTTTCAGCGGTATTGGGATGCATCCCAGGGTCGAGGCCCCCGTTGTCGGTAGCAGTTATTGGGATGCGTCCCATGATCGAGGTCTACTGCATCATCAACTCAGTTTGAGACAGCAAGCACGTCAGGTGGCAGCTGGCGAGCCAGGTAAGTGAAAATGCATTACATAACTTTGATAGGATTGTCACTGTTACACATTACACAAGTCCCATCAAAGTGGGGCGACTGTAGGCACTGCATTTTTTTTATATAAGTCTCTATGATGATTCTCATTTGGAGACACTACCTTTTAAGTCACGGAAGTCGGAAGAAACAGACGTCGGAATGGGAAATTCAGAATAAGTATGTCAACAGATTCATTTCACAAGTTCACAATTTTTGTTCTTGCTACGTTTGTGACCACATTCGAACGTCAAGCAGATTGTGGGCGTTCGTGTATCGTTCGAATCGGCATTCGAACGGTGTCGGTATTTCTGGATTTGCTGCTAGCCTCACAACCAAAGCGTATAAAACATATCCAATTAATAAAATACATATTTAACACATGAAAAATTAAATAAAATCTAAAAATCATTTACCAATTTAAAATAAAATCATGCCTAATTGAAATCAATCAAATATATCCATTCCTATTCAAACATATCATGCCTAAACCAAACAAATTAAATATATGAATTCCTAATTAAGCATAATCTTGTCTCCAATCAATCTTGTGTTTTCATTACATAACACCAAATCATATCCTCCTTTAATGCACAAATCACTTCCTTGTCAAGCAAGGATTCACCCATCCCATTTGTCTATAAAAGAAACACATTTCCAAGACACTTCCCCCTCTCCAATTCACGCACAGACAACAAGAAAATGCCATAGTCCTCACGACCAAAACAAGAACAAGCATCAAAGAATTCTCCTTTCATCCCTCACTCTCCATAACCGAAAACATCAAGCCCCCTAAACACCTCCCCATAGCCGAGAAACATCACCCAAAATAGTCCCCTAACGCCACCAAAACTGCATCACTGAAACGGTCACAAAGCCTCCTAAACACCTTCCCTGAACTGATTAACATCACCGAATAAATTGCCATAAAACTGCACTGCACCTACCAAGAAACAGCAGCCCTGCACCCCTGAAATTACCAAAAAACACACTCAAAATAGTAGCCTAAATATAGTAAACACAGTGACCATAAATCAGCAGTAAAACAACAGTAAAACAGCAGCAAAACATCAGTGAAACAGAGCAAAAATGGTAGCTTGAACAGCGAAACAGCGAGAGAAAATATTGAACTAGTGAATAGGAGAGTTACGGAGCATCCACCCTTTCGACGACCGCTTGTGGTACTTCTGAGAGTCGACATAAAAGGTTAGACCTGAAGGCATTTTTCGTATTTATTTTTTCATATTTTAATCGTTTTAGTTATTTATTTCGTATGAGAGTCGTTCATGGTGTTGGTTTTCTATAAGGTCCCAAGATCAATAACAAATCATGAAACATGCGTGAATACATCAACGGAGGTAGCGGAATACTCACATTGATCGGTTATGTCGATTTGGAGACGAATGATGCCCAAAAACGCACTGCCTTTGAGCTCCACTGCATGCAGTCCACTGCCTCCAAAACAGAAATTTGAGATGAGAAACGGAGCTCCTAGCTTCGTCGGATGGATCCCGTCTCATGGTCGAACCTCCCTACCACCTTCGCAAGACTTGTAGTGTGCTAGCACTTGATTTCTCACCATGAGAATCACTCTTTGCTTCCTTTAACTCACGCCCAAAACCAGTTCCAAACCAGTCCATTTTCGTGAGAGGAGAGAGGAAATGAGAGAGAAGATGTGTAATGAATTCAATTAATTTTGTTACAAAAATCAATTTATATTATGCCATAATTTCATAAACAAATAATAAACTTATGACACAAATCATGCAAAGGCTTAGAGTGTCAAACACTTCATTTCCATGCATTACCATTGAGTGCAATGTACACAATCTCCATGCAAAGCATTAGAGTATCAAATAAGCATAATATGACATGTGTCAAAGTTAATGCATAACATGACATGTGTCATGTGGGCCCCACACGTTCCCAATGAAAGTGGGCCCACGTGCACTCACGCGTTCGGGTTCGATATTTCTGAAATACCGAGCTTACGTCGCGACGTTAATTCAATCGAATTTAAATAAATAATTACGCCTGGCGAAATTATTATTTACGTCGCTAACGAATTAATTCTGAATTAACTCGTTTGCCCGAATTAAAATCTAATTTTAATTCCGCGTCGAAATCTAATTTCGTTTAATATATCGAATATATTAATTCATCGATTAATTCCAAATTAATCGTTCTCTCTCTTTAGACGACATTTTTTATCCGGATAAAATATCTCCGTTATTAATCCTAGATTAATTTTCTCTCTCTTCTATTATAATCCGATTATTCAAGAGTGCAAGTTGTGCGTCATCGGTGGATTATCGGGAGGAAGCGACCCATGAGATCCCTAGATAATCTGGCAGTAAATACGGTCGTCGGAGTATCCGAATCACGTACGTACCAAGTACTACGTTCTACCGATTTACGAGACAAGGTCGACTCCTAGCAAAGCACCAAGTCTGCCCAGGTTCTCCGGACATATTCATCAAAGAATATCTAGATCTGTATCAAGCGTAGTATACAATTGTATTGTGCATATCGGCCCAGTATCGGATAATCACGTGCTAGGGCTGGGGCTGGATGGATAAGTGTCTGCCCCGTCCGAAACACAATCGGATGTTCTGGTAACTAGTCTTTATAATCGGATATTCATGACCTGGTCATAATATCACGATTGGATGCGCATCACTAAAAGAGCACTAATACCGTATCCTGCGTGACATCATCTCCAATATGACTGGAGTGATACTTCTGTCTCGACATCACATCCAATACACTACGACTCTCTGATAAACCCAGAAGTGGTGTACGCAGAACCGGTTAAAGCCCTGTACCACCAAGTCCAAAGTCTATCGATTATCGTAAGTATTAGCGATGCAAGTCTCAGGTTAAGACTATACACACCTACCTTGATTTCGGCCTCCCATAGACACCTAGTCATAATACCAATGGGATTCCGAAGGGTCTATCCAGAGCGAAGCTGTTTCCCGTACCATCGGTGAAACACAACCTCCTATCGCACTTGCACAAGTATCCAATACTTATATATATGAGAACTATGCCGTTGTGCCCTCACAACGCACACAAGTGTGCAATACTAGCCTATACCGCATTATCGATGTCCAGTCTCGATAATACTACGGCTAGGGATATTTAATGTTTAATCCTTCGTGGACTGATACTGTCTCATATCATCTCAATCCAGGAACTAATCATAGGGACCTCTCTTCATTTATATATCTATGGTGATCTAATCACAAATGATGAGAGTGCAATTTCCTTGTTACATAGTTAATTTGCTCAACAACACAATGATCTGTGCAAATAGTGACGCTATGGGTCATTTTGTCCAACAATCTCCCACTTGGCACATAGCCAGTCACTCAAGTGTCCCACACCTGAACTATGTACTGTTCGCCCAAATTGCTGAGAAAAAGTTTTCGTCAGCGGATTTTTTCGATTATCGTTTGACGCGATTTATACGATCATCACATCGCCACGATGTATGATCCGAACGAATCAGATGATATAGAAGTATATATCTGGATCGTCGATGAGACCTTTAATTCCTTAGCTTGTGCTGACGCCTAGCTCAGCTGCTAACAGAACTTATATCTAATCTAATTAGATTTACTTTTGACCCAAAAGACTTCTATTGCTGCCTCAGCTGCAGCAATAATCCGCATTTGTTGTTTATTCGTCAACAGTTATCTTGCTTGGAAGATTTCCAGCTCACTGTCCCGGTGTTCAAACTTTATAGTACCGTAGTATTTAATCGTTTGGAAACTTGCTGCAGTGATCCCAGTCACTTCAAGTTCTCCTTCTCCATAGTAAAAGATAGCATCTTTAGTTCTCAGAGATACTAACCGATGTTCTTAACTTCAATCCAGTGACTATCACTTGGATTGACCCGATTGTGACTCCTTATGCTCGAAGCGTATGAGACACCAATACAAGTACATTTTAAATGTACAATTTCCCAGAGAGTGTTAACAACTCCAAATCTATCCAGTAGATTTTATTCTCTTGAATAAAGGTTGTTACTCCCCAGAATTCTACGGAGAATTTCTATTGAAAGAATATCTATGAAAACCAAGCTTTCACCAATTGTTTTATGGGAATTTCACTGTCAGTGCGCTCTCCCACTAACCTCCTTATATACACAAGAATTATTTCGTTTTGAGTCAAATCATAAACCATTATGATTATTTCAAAACGACAGTTCCAAGAACCTTATGCTTGCATTGATCCAAACATGGATCGAATAACCCGCAAACCTTGTTTGTCGGTTATACAAAATCGTCAGGATGTTGTAAACATCCTCCAAAAGGTATCATTTTCAGGAAAGCGATTTTGATTTGTAACTGACATATTTCATAAATGAAATATACAGTTATCAACAAGCATCTTCAAAATGGATTTACCATGGCAACAGGTAAAAGGGTTGAACCGTTATTAACACAATGTTGATAACGATACCTTTCCGTCAAAAGCCTAGCTTTGTACGTTGGTATGTTGCCTTCCATGTATGTCTTCCTTGAAGACGTTTAACGTACCATAGGCACAATGCCTTATGGTACAACAACTAGTATCCAAAATACTTGTTATACATGGAATCCATTTCGGATTCATGGCACTTTGCCATAACAGAGAGTCGATACCTTGTATCACTTCCTCAAAAACGTAGTCGGATTACACCTCCATAAGATTGACATCTTTATGAGGTTAGAGCAGAAACCCATACCCTAGGTTGTTTTCTGACTCTATCCGATCTACGAGTTTCTTGTGTATTTGAAGGTTAATGGTATAGTTTCATCATAGATGAACTATTTGTGTTCCATTAAGGACTCCGTGCCTTGAACAGTATTACCGATTTTCATCGAGTATCACTATCCTCCCACTGACCACTGCATATCGTATTTCTCTCAGGAAAACTGCATGGTGAGCAACAATCACATTGTTCTCATGTGGGATTTATAAGTACTATACTTAAGGTTTCCCTTAGGATAACCTATATTGGCACTTATCCAATTTGGGTCTTTTAGTTTGGTATCATCCAAACGTCATGCCTGGCATACCCAAATTATCAGGAATGAGAAAACCCATTTCTTCCCTGTTCATATCCTATATGACATCTGTCAAACAGATTTTCATGGACCCTTATTCTAAATAATTTTTGCACTGTTAATACATATCCTGTAGAAGGAAATAGTAGCTCAGAGCGACTCGTGATAAACCTTATCATGTCCAACAAAATTCGGTTTTAGTTCAGACACACCGTCTAACTGACGTGTCTCGGGAGGAGTCCTCACATGAAAGAAACACCGTACTCTTTCATTTATATATGAAACTTACTGCTTAAGTATTTTCCATTTCGGTCTTACCGTGGCGGAATAACACTATAGCCGATCTGTTTGTTTTTCTTCGTGTCGAAACTTCAAAAGTTTCCGATCTGTGTTCTTCAAAAGAAACACATAACTAAAACGTGATGCTACATCCGTTAAGGTCACGAAATATTCATTGTTCACATCTAGCCTAGCTAGATATGGGCCCACTTAATTCACCATGAATAGGGCTAACAGATCGGTGGCCCTTTTACTATTACCAAGTAATAGTATTTTAGGTATTTAACCTAATAAACTAGATTCGTAGACCTTATTTGAATAATCAAATCAGTCCTAGTATCCACTCTTCAAAAGTGTGGATATACGAGTCTTGTTTAATTGTGTCCCAGACAATAATGCCAGAAATAAGTCTCCATTGATCAAATCAATTTAAGCTATTTATTTGTCATTTTATATTTTTGAGATTTTATTATATTCAAAATATAAATTCTGTTATTTACATCCAATGTATTTATCTCAATATCATCTTTATATAATGAAAACACCTTTATTGTTCTAGAATATAAAGGTTTTATCCGCATCGGATTAAACACTGATATAGAGATAATGTCTCTAGTCAAACTAGTTACATTATAACATTTCTAATTTAAGTACATACCCTAAGGGTAGTTCCTAAACTTAGGTATCTACGGTCGAAACAGCGACTTTCGTCCCGTTTCCAATTCGCAGAGAAATCTCGGCTTGAAGCCAGTATCCAGCTCACAGCGGATTCTGAACGTCATACATATATGTATTATGTACCACACTAAGTATTTAAAATCCAATTTCCAATACTAGTAGTAAACATAACTTTGACAAATATTTTTAAAGTTAGAGCCTCGCCCTATTTTAATTCCTTCGTGTCTTCCATAACCAAATGGTAGTCACTTTGGGATATGTCAATTATCTTTTCAATGTTTCACAAACCTTTGGCCAAGCCTTGGTTTTAGAATATCGAAACTATATGCACCTTGTGCTACATGCCCAATTGCAAACTTTGACTTTTCTCCACTAGAATAGTCAATTAATTGCAACTTTAATACTTTTAAATCTAAAGATAGATTTATTGTAAGTATATTAATTAAGCACTAAAGTCATCATCACATAAATCTTCCAAAGACTTTATGCTCTACTATTTGCTTAATAATGGGCTCAGTCATAATAAGTTTATTTTATCAAATAATTTAACCTATTATTAATTCCCAATTGAAAATTAAATCATTTAAAACATTTAATCCAAGGATTATATATTTTAAATATTCAACTTTTCAATTCTTCTTGAT
>SKCR01004081.1:0-26601 GCA_019454045.1 Zanthoxylum bungeanum | reverse complement strand
GTCTTGGGCGTGTATTAGAGAAAGTGGAGAGAGACCAGGTGGCTAGGTTAGTGCATGTTTATATAGAAGAGAGCTAGGGTTTGCCCTTGTCTCACAAGGAAGAGATTTGTTTCCAAATTATGAGTGATAGGAATGGTATATACAAGATTGAGGGGGGACAAAATATTTTAAATTAGGAAGTCAACTAATCTAAATTGGTGGACATCTTATTGAATTAGGAAGTCAACTAATTTAAATTGGTAGATGTCTTATTAGATTAGGAATTCAAATATATGATTGGCTTTAATTGGTTAGGATTGATTTTAATTAGGCATATCTTATTTTAATTTTAGTATATGAATTATTTAAATTAGGCATGATTTTAGTTTAAGTTGGTAATTGTTTATTTTATGTTTGGTATATGTTTCATTTAATTATTTAATTAATTTAATTATTATCTTATTTAGTTAATGTTTTTAATTATTTAAATTGGGATGTGTTTTATGGGCTTGGGCGTGTGGGCCAAAGCTTGGGCGAATTGGGCTTAATGTGAGGCTAGCAGCAAAACCAGAATTACCGACACCGTTCGAACGCTTCCACGAACGCGGCACGAACGCCTGCAATATGTTTTATGTTCGAACGTAAACACGAACGCAGCACGAACGAAAATAGTGAACCTTGTTTATTCAGAATTTCCCCTTCCGATGTCCGTTTTCCGTGACCTCCGTGACTTAAAAGGTAGTGTCTCCAAAATGAGACTCATCATAGGGACTTATGTGTAAAAATGCAGTGCCAACAATAGGATACTCTTGCAAGTGTAATAGGAGGTTGTGTTTTACCGATGGTACGGGAAACAGCTTCGCTCTGGATAGACCCCCTCGGAATTCCATTGGTAGTATGACTATGTGTCTCTGGAAGTCTGAAATCAGGGTATGTGTATTTGGTCTTAACTTGAGACTTGCACCGCTAATACTTGCGACAATCAATATACTTTGGTTGCGGTCGTCCAGGACTTTAACAGGTTCTGTTTATGCCAATGCTGGGTATATTGAGAATCGTAGTATGTTGGGTGTGATGTCAAGAAGGAAGTATCACTCCAGTCATAGTGGAGATGATGGTCACGTAGGATACGGTACTGGTTCTCTTAAATGCCGCAGCTATCGAGATAAAATGACAAGGTCAGGTTTATCCGATTATAGAGACTAGTCACCAGACATCCGACATGTGCTTCGTACGGTGCAAACACAATTCCAGCCCCAAGCCTAGCACCTGATCATCTGATACTGGATCGACATACACAATACCATGTATACTACGCTTGATATAGATCTTTTATTCCTGTAAGCATGTTTCTGGAGAATTGGGTAGGCATGGCGCTTTGCTAGATGCCAACCTTGTCTTGTAAATCGGTATAAACGTAGTACTAGGTACTTACGTGTTTGGATAGTCCGACGACCGAATTTACGGCCAACATATCTAGGGATCTCATGGGTCGCTTCCCGAATATTCACCGATGATGTATGACTCGCACTTTATTAATCTGGGATTAATTAGATGAGAGAGAAAATTAATCTGGGATTAATTGCAGAGATATTTTATCTAGGATAAAATATCATTTAAAGAGAGATAACGATTAATTTGGAATTAATCGATTAAATAATATATTTGATATATTATAATAAATTGGATTTCGACGGGGAATTAAAATTAGATTTTAATTCGGGCGAATGAGTTAAATTAGAATTAATCCGTTAGCGACGTGAATAGTGATTTCGCCAGGCATAATCATTTAATTACGTCATAACGGAAAATTCGTTAATTTGGAATTAGCGAACCCGAGCCCGGGATTGTTTGCGAGTGCATTCGCATTTCAAATTTGAGTGCGGCACACAAGTCAAATCAAGCGTCAAATCATTAGTCACATCAAACGTCAAATCACATGTCACTTTGAGTGATGTGACAATTGATTGATTGATTGATGTGAGTTGATATGAGATGATGGAAAGCATTTAATGCTTGACTTATTGGAAAAAGTTTTTGGTATATGTTTTATTTGTTTTTGGAAAACAAATCAACAAATACACATTTCTTCTTCTCTCTCCTTGGCATATGGTTTTGGAACCAAAACCTTCTTCTCTCTCACACGGTTTTCACCTTTTGTTTTCTCTTCTGTTTTCTGTCTAGAAATACCGAGAAAGTGAAGGGAAATCAATGGTGTTTTTGTGGCAAAAACACCAAGTGCTAGCACACAAATGAGTCCATACAAAGGTGATAGGGAACTCACTACATGAGCAAGGAATCAACACAAGCTTGGAGCTTTCATGGAGGACCTCACATGGCCGAAAATATGGACAACAGAACAGCCCACTACCGAGCTTGGAGGAGGCAGAAAATGAAGATTTTGTTATTCGTAGCATCAAATCCGTTCTTTGTGAGTATTCCACAACTCATTTGATGTGTATTCATACTTGTTTTATGTTTGATTTCATCCTTGGGACCTTAATAGAAACCAACACTAGTACTACATTTATATTGATTTACAAGACAAGGTTGGCTTCTAGCAAAGCGCCATGCCTACCCAATTCTCCTGAAATATCCTTACAAAAATATGTGATCTATATCAGGTGTAGTATACTTAGTATTGCGTATTTCGATCCAGTATCGGATGTCACGTGCAAGGCCTGAGGCTGGAAATGTGTCTGCCCCGTACGAAGTACATATCGGATCTCTGGTAACTAGTCTCTTTAATCAGATAAACATGACCTAGTCATTTTATCCCGATAGCTGCAGCATATAAGAGAATGAGTTCCGTATCCTACATGATCATCATCTCCACTATGACTAGAGTGATACTTCCATCACGACATCACACCCAACACACTACGATTCTCAATATACCCAGCAGTGGCGTACACAGAACCTGTTAAAGCCTTGGACGACCTAAAACCAAAGTACATTGATTGTCGCAAGTATTAGCGGTGCAAGTCTCAGGTTAAGACCAAATATACCTACCCTGATTTCGGACTTCCATAGACACATAGTCATACTACCAATGGAATTCTGAGGGGTCTATCCAGATCGAAGCTGTTTTTCGTACCATCGGTAAAACACAACCTCCTACTACACTTGCATGAGTATCCTATACCCAAATATATGAGAATTATGTCGTTATGACCTCACAACGCACACAAGTGTAATACTAGTCTTTTATACATTATCGATGTCCAATCTCGATAATACTCTGACTAGGGATATTTAATGATTAATCCTTTGTGGATTGATACTGTCTCATATCATCTCAATCCAGGAACTAATCATAAGGACCTCCTTGTTAGACATTATGACCCATAGCGTCACTGTTTTGTAAATGATATTGTATTATTGTACAAAATTGACTATTTGATAATGAAATTGCCTTTTGCCGTTTTGTAAATTATTTACTTTGATATATTAATGGCAAAAGTCCATATGATTAGTTCCGTATTGAGATGATATAAGACAATATCAATATAAAAGGTTTAATCATTAAATATCCCTAGTCGGAGTATTATCGAGATCGGACATCGATAATGCGGAATAGACTAGTATTGCACTTGTGCGCGTTGTGATGGCACAACGACATAGTTCTCATATGTTTAAGTATTGGATACTTATGCAAGTGCGATAGGAGGTTGTGTTTTACCGATGGTACGGAAAACAGCTTCGCTCTGGATAGACCCCGCGGAATCCCATTTATAGTATGTCTGCGTGTCTATGGGAGGCCGCATCAGGGTAGGTGTATATGGTCTTAACCTGAGACTTGCATCGCTAGTACTTGCGACAATCGGTAAACTTTGGTTTTGGTGGTTCGGGGCTTTAACCGGTTCTGTGTACACCTCTTCTGGGTTTATCGAGAATCGTAGTGTACTGGATGTGATGTCAAGATGGAAGTATCACTTCAGACATATGGAGATGATGATCACGCAGGATGCAGAACTAGTACTCTATAAAAGGTTGCAACCGTCGGGACAATATGACCAGGTCAGGATTGTCCGATTTAAAGAGATTAGTTGTTTGATGTCCGATATATGTTTCGTACAGGGCAGACACATTTCCAGCCCCAGGCCTAACATGTGATCGTCCGATACTGGATCGATGTACGCAATACTACGGTATACTACGCTTGATAAAGATCTAATATTCCAATAAGAATATTTCTGGAGAATTGGGTAGGCATGGCGCTTTGCTAGAAGCCAACCTTGTCTTGTAAATCGGTAAAAACGTAGTACGAGGTACGTACGTGTTCAGATTATCCGACGACCGTATTTACTGCCAACATATCCGGAGATCTCTTGGGTCGCTTCCTGAAGATTCACCTATGATGTTTGATTCGAACTTTATTAATCTTGGATTAATTATGGAGAAACTTTATCTTGGATAAAATGCCTTATTAGGAGAGAGAACGATTAATTTGGAATTAATCTATAAAATAATATATTCGATATATTAAACGAAATTAGATTTCGACGCGGAATTAAAATCGGATTTTAATTCGGGCAAACGAATTAATTTAGAATTAATTCGTTAACGATGTGAATAGTAATTTCGCTAGGAATAATTATTTAATTTACGTCGCAATGGAAATTCGTTAATTCGGAATTAGCAAAACCGAGCCCGAAAGTGTTTGCGGACACATTCGTATTTTGAAACGAGTGGGACCCGCAAGTCACATCGCGAAGTCTCATCACTTGACATGACTAGTTGATGGATGTCACAAGTCACCTTTATTGAGTGACACATTGTCACTATTCACGATGTAAGTAGGTGAGGCCATTTAATGGCTTTTTGGAGGGAAAATGTTTTTACCTTTTGGAAAGGTATTTACCAAATATTTTGGTAATTATTACATACATCTCTCGGTTTTTTGGAAACAAGAAAGAGAAAAAGAATAGAATACAAAAAGCCTTCTCTCCCTTTTCTTCTTGCTCACGCCGTGAGCTTCCATAGGTAAGAAAAATTGTTTTTTCATTTTCTCCATTTGCTAGCACAATGAAGGATCAAAGGAGGTGATAGGGAAACAACCTTGGAGCTTGGAATACTAAAAGGCTTGAAGCTTCTTCTTCATTTCTTCTTGGCCGAAAGTTTCCACCTTGAAGACTCAAGGATTTTCTTCATCATTTTTCGTCACAAGCTTTGTAAGTATGATTCTGCCATGCTTCAAGTTTTACATATATAAATCATGTGTTTCATTTGCTTATACTTTCTTTGGGACTAATAATAGAAACCAACAATGGTATCATGGAGCCATGTTTAAGCATGAAATACATTAGGGTTAATTTGGGTAAAATTGATTGAAGCATGTTCTTGTGAAATTTGATTATTAAGTATGCTTATATGTATGTAATATGATGTTATACATGATAAATTTTGAGAAAAATGCATTGGATGATTTTTCCCCAAAATTGTTGCTTTGGCCGAATGTGGTGGTCCTTGCACTGGATTGGAATTTTTTGTGTACAAGTTCATTAGATGACTTAAAACATATACGGGACGTAGATTAGTGATTCAATCGGATTGAAAAACAAATCGAACCAAAAAATCCCTCTTGGCCGAATGCAATATGACATGTTAAAGGACTTGATTTTTGTTCAAATAAATGTTGGACATGTGTTTTGAACAAGTGATGATTAATAAATTAAATTGGTGTTTTGGAAATATTGGTTTAATGAATTAATCATGGATTTACACTTTAATTAATTGAATTTTAAAATTTGGAATATTAAAATTTAATAAATGGGCTTAATTGTAAAATTGGGCTTGTATTATTATATTTGGGCATAATGGGCTTGGTTGGGCCAAGTAGATTTGGGCCAAAAGGATTGGATCCAATTTGGGCTTAAATCACTCCATTAAGTCCAAATATAGTAAAATGGGCTTTAATGTTTAATTGGGCCTTATGGGCTTGAAATTGATTTTATGGCATTTAAGGGTGATTCCTTATTTGGGCTTGGTAATTGGGTTTGACCTACATTGACCAAAGCCCAAGCCTTAATAAATCAATTGAAAGCCCATCAGACTTTAATTAAACAAACATTGGATGTTAGTTGGGCTGGAGACCCAATTAGATTAGATTTAGAATCTAAGTCTTTAAAAGCACATTAAAAGTGTAAACATTTAATTTGGAATTAAATAAATTGAATTAGTATTGAATACGACTTAAATTGGATTTAACGAGTAGTTCGATATAATTCGTGAATTCGTACCTTATGTACTTATTCTCAAACGAGTTTGACTCGCGCAAAATCAAACCGTTGTTTGAACATTGGATGATCACTTAAACAAAGACTAATTAATTGGATTAGATTGGTGTATAGCATGTCTTGATTGAATATATATGTATGTGATGAATGAATAGTGTATATATGGATGGATATTAGAAGGGAAAGGGTAATTTTAGAAATTATTGTAAATTTAGAATTTATAAATTGGACCTGCGTGTCCAGCCTTATCTCTTTTATCTCTTTGTATTCTCTTCTCACCTAATTCCCCTCAATGTAAATGAGGTTTCTCTTATTGTATTATGTAATTGGGTAGAAGTAGAATAGTGCTAGCGGGGAGAGGAAAGGGAGTGATTTGTTCTAGGAACAACTTGTATTATATATCCATCCATATATCACTATTAATTTACTTTACGCAATTTATGATGTTTTAGAAGCATGCTTAAGGTGTATGATGATGAGACCTAACAAAGATAATAAATTGGTTGCCAATTACGCAAAAATCACTCAATCTATATTAAGCGATTATCCTTCCGTTGAATGATTCTTGTTCAAGATCCAAAATTGGCATTGGTTTGTTGGCCAAAGTCAAGACCTTTGTCAATTGAGGATGTACTTGAATCATGAGAGTTTTGTTCCACATCGGTGTCTTGTCCAAGTTGTGATTTGTTGGCCAAAGTCAAGATCACTTCTTGTCCAACGACATTGATTACGAAACTTTCCTTGTCAATGGGTCCCGCTTAACTGGAATCATTAGGTTTGTTGTGCCAAAGCCAAGGCCTAGATGATTCGGAGGATATGGTTAGGAAAATGTATTAGATACATTGGCATAAGTAATGTACATATGTTTTGGACTTGGATGTCCACCTAACCGGATCTAGGAATTGGATGGATCCAATTGATCTTTGAGATCTACCTAGTTAAATAGCATACAGCTTGTTGGCCAAAGTCAAGGTTGTGTGTTATTTAACGGGATCCTAGCCCACTAGGAAATAGGATTTCCCGAGTTCTCAACAGAGGGTTAGAGACTTAATGAATATAGTGGGAGGCTAGTATTGAATTTGTAATTTCGTTCAGATACTTAGCCTTACACGTCTTTCAAAATTATTTCGTCTATTTATTAAAATTAGTTGGACTAATACATTGTTATTTTTTCTTGTAACAGTTTGACTGTACCCATTTTATCATTAACTAGATAGTTGGACTATCGTAGTTGAGATGGCAAGCAAGGGAAATGTCCGAGACATCATCATGGGTGACAATGTCTTTAAGGGCACAAACTTCGCTGATTGGGAAATGAACCTAAGGATAGTCCTTGGGGCTGAGAGGATGTTGTACACTATACAGATACCTCTCCCGCCTAAGCCCACTGACCCACTTGAGCTGGAGTTATGGAAAACTCACAGCGATGATTGTGACACAGCTCAGGCTATTATGTTAGCTTCGATGACTCAGCACTTTCGTCGCCAGAATAATGACTTGGATCCTTATAACATGATGGCTAGACTGTGAGATCTCCACCGTACCAACAAGCGGATGGAGAGGTACGAGTTGGTGAAGAAACTCTTCCGCGCCCGAATGACTGAAGGCGCATCAGTTGAGGCCCACGGGATTCCGCCATGCTTCAAGTTTTATCATTTTTCATCACAAGCTTTGTAAGTATGATTCCGCCATGCTTCAAGTTTTACATATATAAATCATGTGTTTCATTTGCTTATACTTTCTTTGGGACTAATAATTGAAACCAACACTCCTATCATTTATACATCTTGGTGATCTAATCACAAATGATAAGAGAGCAATTTCATTTGTCACATAGTTAATTTGTACAACAACACCATGATCTGTACAAATAGGGACGCTATAGGTCATAACTGTCCAACAATATCATCCTTAAGACATGGTCTCAGACTGATCTACATTCCTTCATCTTTGCGGTCAATATAAAGATAATAGCCTCATTTTGTTACCACTTCGAAGGCTGCCAAAAATGTCTGGTAATGACTGTATAATTAAAGATGTTGTCACCATAGGCTCATGTTTTGCAGCAAGAACCTTAGACATCGATGATATCAAATAGCTATGGGTTTTCCTAACGGCCTTAATCCCGTTATTATAGGCATTGCGTGCAGGTCTGCCAGCATTTGGGGCTGGCTCAGGAGGACATTCCTCAATCAGGATAAATTTAAGTTCTTCACAGACCAATATAGCATTCATGTCACTTTTCCATTTAACAAAATTTTCCCCTGTTATTTTTTCTTGTTATTTGAGAATTGAGATAATTACAGATGCCATGACTGAAAAAATAAATGCGCATTCAACATTCATTCATCACATATTAAAATTGTCAAATATGAAGGGAAAAAATTAAACATAATGCATGATCAATGTACAATGAATTAAGAACCTAAAAGAATTACTATGCCACAGTTATCTATCATCCCACAAAAAGTGTCGTTGTAGGGTAAGTCAAGTATTCGCAAGATAGATTAAGACATTTTCAATTGATTAATATATCTGAAATAAACCCTTATTCCTATATTAATCAACTACCATTATTTGATCAATGAAACTTTGATTAACAACTTCTTAATCATTCATGTGAGTGTAACCCATTGTTTCGGAACCCTTGAACTTAACTAGTGAAGGGCCGCCGTAGGGTAGGTCAAATCACCCTATCCTCTCAGAATCCAAACTTGATATTGAACCAAAATGGTCACCATCCGTAGGGGGACAAAAGCAACGTCGCCTCGAGCCGTCTTTTGAATTTCACATTTCTGGATAACAACAGAGTTTGTAGGATATTGTTGGTTTATTCTAAGGTCCCAAGATCAAATCAAGACATGAAATAATGCGTGAACACACCAACGGAGGTAGCGGAATACTCACATTGATCGGTTATGTCGATTTGAAGACGAATCAAGGCCAAAAAACGTACTGCCCTGCTCACGCCACTGCAACCAGTCCATGCTCACTGTCTTGGCAGTTTCGGGTCTCAAAACGAAGCTCCAAACTCCGTCGGATGAGTCCCGCCTCATGGGTGAACCTCCCTACCACCTTCGCAAGACTCGTAGTGTGCTAGCACTTGCGGTTTTCACCATGAAAACCCAACCCTTGCTTCCCTTTTGTGTCACGTTTTTCTGGTTCAAAACCAGTCCCCATTTCAAGCTTTGGGCGTGTGAGAGAGAAGAGAGAAATTGAGAGAGAAGAAGTTTTGTGTTAAGTTAAAAATGATTTACCAAAAATCAATTTATATTTATGCCATAATATTTATTAAATTAATAATAAAATTATGACACAAAACATGCAATGGCTTAGAGTGTCAAACACTCAAACTCCATGCAATGACATTGAGTGCAATGTACACAATCTACATGCAAAGCATTAGAATGACATGTGTCATGTGGGCCCCACACGTTTCCAAATGAAAGTGGGCCCACGTGCACTCACACGTTCGGGTTCGATATTTCCGAAATACCGAGCTTACGTCGCGACGTTAATTAAATCGAATTTAAATAAATAATTGCGCCTAGTGAAATTATTATTTACGTCGCTAACGAATTAATTCTAAATTAACTCGTTTGCCCGAATTAAAATCTAATTTTAATTCCGCGTCGAAATCTAATTTCGTTTAATATATCGAATATATTAATTTACCGATTAATTCCAAATTAATCGTTATCTCTCTCTAGACGATATTTTATCCCGGATAAAATATCTCCGTTATTAATCCTAGATTATTTTTCTCTCTCTTCTGTATAATCCCAGATTATTCAAGAGTGCGAGTTGTGCGTCATCAGTGGATTATCGGGAAGCGACCCATGAGATCCCCGGATAATCTGGCAGTAAATACGGTCGTCGGAGTATCCGAATCACGTACGTACCAAGTACTACGTTCTACCGATTTACGAGACAAGGTCGACTCCTAGAAAAGCACCAAGTCTACCCAATTCTCCGGACATATCCATTTAAGAATATTAAGATCTGTATCAAGCGTAGTATACTAATGTATTGTGCATATCGGCCCAGTATCGGATAATCACGTGCTAGTGCTGGGGCTGGATAAGTGTCTGCCCCGTCCGAAACACATATCGGATGTCTGGTAACTAGTCTCTATAATCGGATATTCATGACCTGGTCATAATATCACGATTGGATGCGCATCACTTTAAGAGCACTAATACCGTATCCTGCGTGACATCATCTCCCAATATGACTGAAGTGATACTTCCGTCTTGACATCACATCCAATACACTACGATTCCTGATAAACCCAGAAGAGGTGAACACAGAACCAGTTAAGATCCCCCACACCAAAACCAAAGTTTACCGATTGTCGTAAGTATTAGCGATGTAAGTCTCAGGTTAAGACTATACACACCTACCTTGATTTCGGCCTCCCATAGACACCTAGTCATAATACCAATGGGATTCCGAAGGGTCTATCCAGAGCGAAGCTGTTTCCCGTACCATCGGTGAAACACGACCTCCTATCGCACTTGCACAAGTATCCAATTCTTATATATATGAGAACTATGCCGTTGTGCCCTCACAACGCGCACAAGTGCAATACTAGCTATTCCGCATTATCGATGTCCAGTCTCGATAATACTACGGCTAGGGATATTTAATGATTAATCCTTAGTGGACTGATACTGTCTCATATCATCTCAATCCAGGAACTAATCATAGGGACCTCTCTTCATTATATATCTATGGTGATCTAATCACAAATGATGAGAGTGAAATTTCCTTATTACATAGTTAATTTGCTACAACAACACAATGATCTGTGCAAATAGTGACGCTATGGGTCATATTATCCAACAGATAACCCCTCTATCACTCACTATTTTGAAGTGCAAGTTTCTATTCACTAGTTTCTAATGTATCACAAGATTATACTCGGCTAAAAAAAATAACTATTAATACTAGTGGATTATTAGTGATCTAACACATTTTAACTTAAAAATTGTATCACTAATCTCAATTATTCCCCACTACTCAATTAACTTAATGAGGATAATTAGACGGCTACGTTGAGGAAGTGATACAAGGTATCGACTCCGCTTTATGGCAAGAAGCCATGTAGTCCGAAATGGATTATATGTATACCAACCAAGTTGGGACACTGGCTGTGCACCAGAAGCGTAAAGCCATTGGTTGTAAATGGATCTTAAGAAGAAGACTTGACATGGATGGCAACATACAAACGTACAAAGCTAGCTTGTAATGAAAGGGTATCATCAATGACATGGTGTCGATGTTAGACAGTAATGACCCATAGCGTCACTATTTTGTAAATGATATTGTATTATTGTACAAAATTAACTATGTAGTAATGAAATTGCCTTTTACCATTTTGTAATTTATTTACTTTGATATATAAATGGTAAAAGTCCCTATGATTAATTCCGGATTGAGATGATATGAGACAGTATCAATCCATAAAGGTTTAATCATTAAATATCCCTAGTCGTAGTATTATCGAGATTGGACATCGATAATGCGGAATAGACTAGTACTGCACTTGTGCGTGTTGTGAGGGCACAACAGCATAGTTCTCATATATTTGAGTATTGGATACTTATGCAAGTGCGGTAGGAGGTTGTGTTTTACCGATGGTACGGAAAACAGCTTCCCTCTGGATAGACCCCGCGAAATCCCATTGGTAGTATATCTGCGTGTCTATGGGAGTCCGCTTCAGGGTAGGTGCATATGGTCTTAACCTGAGACTTGCATCGCTAGTACTTGCGACAATCGGTAGACTTTAGTTTTGGTCGTCCAGGGCTTTAACAGGTTCTGTGTACACCTCTTCTAGGTTTATCGGGAATCGTAGTGTATTGGGTGTGATGTCAAGACGGAAGTATCACTTCAGACATATGGAGATGATGATCGCGCAGGATACAGAACTAGTACTCTATAATGGTTGCAACCATCTGGATAATATGACAAGGTCAGGATTATCCGATTCAAAGAGACTAGTTGCTTGATGTCCGATATATGTATCGTACGGGGCAGACACATCTCCAGCCCCAGGCCTTACATGTGATCATCCGATACTGGATCAGTATACACTATACTACGGTATACTACGCCTGTTATAGATCTTATATTCCAATAAGAATATTTCTGGAGAATGGGGTAGGCATGGCGTTTTGCTAGAGGCTAACCTTGTCTTGTAAATCGGTAAAAACGTAGTACTTGGTACGTACGTTTCGGATAATCTGACGGCCGTATTTACTGCCAACATATCCAGAGATCTCTTGGGTCGCTTCCCGAAGATTCACCAATGACGTATGATTCAAACTCGATTAATCTTGGATTAATTACGGAGAGACTTTATCTTGGATAAAGTACTATACAAGAGAGAGAACGATTAATTTGGAATTAATCGTAAAATTATTATATTCGATATAATAATCGAAATTCGATTTCGACGCGAAATTAAAATTAGATTTTAATTCGGGCAAACGAGTTAATTTAGAATTAATTCGTTAGCGACGTAAATAATAATTTCGCTAGGCGCAATTATTTATTTAAATTCGATTTAATTAACGTCGCGACGAAAGTTCGGTATTTCAGAAATATCGAACCCGAACGCGTGAGTACGCGTGGGCCCACTTTCATTTGGGTTGTGTGGGGCCCACATGACACATGTCATTTTATGCATTATTTAATTGTTAATACATTGCATGGTGATAGTGTACAATACACTCAATGCTTTTGCATGGAGTTTGAGTGTTTTGACACTCTAAGCCATTGCATGATTTGTGTCATAAGTTTATTATTAATTTAATAAATATTATGGCATAAATATAAATTGATTTTTGTAACAAAAATCATAACACTCTTCCTCTCCCTCATGACCGAAACTTCACTGCAGTTTTGGCTCTCCATTTTTCTTCCATTTTCTTAAGAACTTTGTGAAGAAAGTGTATAAGTTTAGAACTTTAATACACATCTTTGGCTAGCACCATCAAGGGATCATACAAAGGTGTTTGGGGAAACTAATCTTTGAGCTTGGAGTGATCAACAAAGCTTGGAGCTTCCTTTTCTTACCTTGGCCGAATCATCCAAAACACAAAGGAGGTGGTTTTATTTCATCAACGCATCCGCATTCGATCTTTGTGAGTATGATTCCGCCATACTTCAAATTGTTCATTCATTTATATGTTTTGTTTGCTCTTTTGATCTTGGGACATGGATTAGAATTTCCAACAATGGTATCATGAGCTTAAAGAGCATGAAAATATATTAGGGTAATATTTGGGCAAAATTGATTGAAGCATGATTTGATGATTTTGATTGATTAAGTATGCTTAAATGTATGTTACATTATGTTATACATTATCAATTTCATAAAAAAATAAATTGGATTAATTTTTCCCCTCTTGGAGAGGCTTGGCCGAATACTACCTAGACCATGGAGATGATGATTTGTTGTTTATAAGATCATTGGATGACTTTAACGAACATAAAATGACGATTTGTGATTCGATTGGATTGAAAACGAAATCGGTAATTTTTCATCACCTTGGCCGAATGCATGGAAGAAGATTAGGGACTTGATTTTTTGATTAAATAATGTTGGACATGTATTTAAGATAAAATATGATTAATGGATTAATTTGATATTTTGGAAATATTGATTTAAAGGATTAATCATGACATTACACTTTAATTAATTAAGTTATAAAATTTGGAATTTTAAAATTTGATTAATTGGGCTTAATTTTGAATTGGGCCTAAAACTATTATATTTGGACATAATGGGCTTGGTTGGACCAAGTAGTTTGGGCAAATTGGATTGGATCCAAAAATGGGCCATAAATCACTCCATTAAGTCCAAATGTAATAAATGGGCTTTATGTTTAATTGGGCCTTATGGGCTTGATATTGATTTTTTATGGCAAATGAGGGTGATTCCTTATTGGGCTTGGAAATTGGGTTTGACCCACATTGACCAAGGCCCAAGCCTAATGAAATCAATTGAAAGCCCATCGGACTTTAATTAAACGGACATTGGATGTTGATTGGGCTTTGAGACCCGGATAGAATTAGATTTGGAATCTAAGTCATAAAAGCACAATAAAAGTGTAAATATTTAATTTGGAATTAAATATAAGGATTACTATTGAATACGACTTAAATTGGATTTGACGAGTAGTTCGATATAATTCGTGAATTCATACTATAAGTATTTATTATCAAATTGAGTTGGACTCGCGCAAATGCAAACAATTGTTTGAACATTGTATTGTCACCTAATTAAAGACTAATTAATTGGATTTGATTGGTTGTATAACATGCCTTGAATGAATGAATGTGGATGTAATGTATGAATAGTGTATATCGGATGGATATTAGAAGGGAAGGGTAATTTTAGAAATTATTGTAAATTTAGAATTTATAAATTGGACCTGCGTGTCCAGCCTTTCTCTTATTGTCTCTTTGTATTCTCTTCTCACCTAATTCCCCTCAATGTAAATGAGGTTTCTCTTATTGTATTATGTAATTGGGTAAGAGTAGAATAGTTCTAGCGGAGGAGGGAAATGGAGTGATTTTTTCTAGGAACAAGTTGTTGTTATATCCATCCGTATATCGCTATTACTTTACTTTACGTGCTTTATGATGTTTTAGAAGCATGCTTAAGGGTGTATGATGATGAGACCTAACAAAGATAAATTAATTGGTTGCCAATTAACGAAAATCCCTCAAACAATATTAAGCGATTTTCCTTCCGTTGAGTGATTCTTTCTCAAGATCCGAAATTGGCATTGGTTGTTGGCCAAAGTCAAGACCTTTGTCAATTGAGGATGTGTTTGAATCATGAGAGTTTGTTCCATATCGGTGTCTTGTCCAAGTTGTGATTTGTTGGCCAAAGTCAAGATCACTTCTTGTCCATCGACATTGATTACGAAACTTTCCATGTCAATGGGTCCCGCTTAACTGGAATCATTAAGTTGTTGTGCCAAAGCCAAGACTTAGTTGATTCAGAGGAAATGGTTAGGAAAATGTATTGGATACATTGACATATGTATTAGATATATATGTTTCGGACTTGGATGTCCACCTACCGGATCTAGGAATTGGATGGGATCCAATTGATCTTCGAGATCTACCTAGTTAAATATCATACAACTTGTTGGCCAAAGTCAAGGTTGTGTGTTATTAACGGGATCCTAGCCCACTAGGAAATTGGATTTCCCGAGTACTCGACAGAAGGGTTAGAGACTTGTAGAAAATAGTGGGAGGCTAGTATTGAATTTGCAATTTCATTCAGATACTTAGCTTTACGCGCTTACAAAATTTATTTCGTCAATATTTTAACATTAGTTGGACTAATAAAATGTTATTTTTTCTTGTAACATTTGACTGTACCCATATATCGTTAACTAGATAGTTGGACTATCGTAGTTAAGATGGTAAACAAAGGAAATGTCCGAGACATAATCATGGGTGATAATGTATTAAGGGCACGAACTTTGCTGACTGGGAAATGAACCTGAGGATAGTCCTTGGGGCAGAGAGGCTGTTGTAACCATACAGAGACCTCTCGGGCCGAAGCCCACTGAGCCACTTGAGCTGGAGTTATGGAGAACTCATAGCGATGATTGTGATACAACTCAGTCGATCATGCTTGCTTCCATGACTCAACACTTTCGTCGCCAGAATAGGGACTTGGATCCTTATAATATGATGGTTAGACTAAAGGATCTTCACCGCACTAATAAGCGGATGGAGAGGTATGAGTTGGTGTGAAGAAAACTCTTTCGCTCCCGTATGACTGATGGCGCTTCAGTTGAGCCCCACGGGACTCAAATGATAGCTGACATTGATGAGCTGGCCAAGATGGGAATAGTCTTGGAGGCTGAGCTGACTGTAGACATGCTTTTACAGTCACTTCCCGATACTTGGAAGCAGATTATCATCAACTACAAGTTGATGGATACGGACGATACTCTTGGAGAGCTATTGTCCATTCTTAAGGAGTCAGAGAAAGAGCTTCTTAAAGGCAACAAGCGCGAGGCACACTTTGCATCGACCTCTCAGACTTCAAGGGCTGGGCCCAAGGCAACTGGAGGGGTGAAAAAAAGAAGAAGAGTAAGAACAAGGGCAAGGCCAAGATGCCGATGCCTTCTGGGAAGCCGAGGAACAAGTCACAAGACATATGCCTTAACTGCGGCAAAATAGGTCACTGGAAGCGTGACTGCCGCATGAACAAGGCGATCAGAGGGAGGATAAGGCGGGCAAGGCACCGACTGTTGGTTTCTATTATATGTCCCAAGGAAAGATTAAGCATATGAAATACAACAATGAAATATATTAAAAGATGAATGAAGTATGGCGGAATCATACTTACAAAGCTTTTGTGATGAGAAGTGATGAAGAAAATCTTTGAATCTCCAAGCTTCAAGTTTCAGCCAAGGGAGGAAGAAGAGTGGAAGCTCCAAGCTTTTGTATTCCAAGCTCTTTGATGGTTTCCCTATCACCTCCTTTGATCCTTCAATGTGCTAGCAAATGGAGAAAAGAAAATCAAATCTTCTTTGCCCTTATGGAAGTCACGGCATTGTGAGAGAGAGAGGAGAGTTGTCTTGATCTTTTTTACAAAAATCAATTTATATTTATGCCATAATATTTATTAAATTAATAATAAACTTATGACACAAATCATGCAATGGCTTAGAGTGTCAACACTCAAACTCCATGCAAAACCATTGAGTGTATTGTACACTATCACCATGCAATGTATTAACAATTAAATAATGCATATAATGACATGTGTCATGTGGGCACCACAGTTTCCAAATGAAAGTGGGCCCACGTGCACTCACGCGTTCGGGTTCGATATTCCGAAATACCGAACTTACGTCGCGACGTTAATTAAATCGAATTTAAATAAATAATTGCGCCTAGCGAAATATTATTTACGTCGCTAACGAATTAATTCTAAATTAACTCGTTTGCCCAAATTAAAATCTAATTTTAATGAGTTCGAAATCGAATTTCGATTATTATATCGCGAATATAATAATTTTTCGATAATTCTAAATTAATCGTTCTTCTCCTAAATAAGGCACTTTATCCAAGATAAAGTTCTCCGCAATAATCTAAGTTAATTAAGTTCGAATCAAATATCATAGGTGAATCTTCAGGAAGCGACCCCAAGAGATCTCCGGATATGTTGGCAGTAATTGTTGATTTTCAATCAAGTCCAAAGATCACAAAACATGCATAAAAAACATATGAACACATCAAAGGGGGGTGCGGAATCAACTCACATTGAATTCGGTTTTGATGGATGAAGAACAAGATGCGTTTTTGGCTCCCTCCAAGTCACGGCAGTAGCTTCATCTTGCAGTGGGCTGTGCGATTTTGCTCCTCTTTGAACCTCCAAGAATCGGCCATGCATGAACTCCATTAAGCTCCAAGCTTTGAGATTCCATGCTCACAAACTCACTTCCCTATCACCTTAATACAACCCCATGTGTGTGTGCTAGCACCATCTTTCTTCATTTGCTTCTCAAAATCGGTCTAACCAGAAAAAATTTTGATGAAGAATCGGTCTTAAGACCGTGAAGAAGAAGAGAAGAGAAGGAGGGAGGGAGAGAAAACGTTTTTGGCTCCAATATTACCAAAACCGTGTACTGTACACTTGTTGGAGAGAGAAGAAAAAGCTTTTGTATATATCTTATATTAATCTTTTACCAAGTAAATAAAATAAATATATACTCAACTTAATTCAAAAGCCAAAAAGGCAAGGAATAAAATAATGTTATATTCCATCTCAGCCTTTTAAAAGCTTTCAATCATTGCACATCACTATTCACATCATCACATCTTTTCACTTTAATAAAGTGACATATTGTCAAGTCACATCACTCAAAATGACAATTGATTTGACGATTGACGCGACTAGCGATTTGACGCTTGATGTGACTTGCGTGCCGCGCTCGAATTCGAAATGCGAATGCGCTCGCAATCACTCTCGGGCTCGGGTTCGCTAATTCCAAATTAACGAATTTTCCGTCGCGTCGTAATTAAATGATTACGCCTAGCGAATTCACTATTCACGTCGCTAACGAATTAATTCTAAATTAATTCGTTCGCCCGAATTAAAATCTAATTTTAATTCCGCGTCAAAATCCAATTTCGATTAATATATCGAATATATTAATTTTACCGATTAATTCCAAATTAATCGTTCTCTCTCTTTAACATATTTATCCGAGATAAAATATCTTCGTAATTAATCCCAGATTAATTTTCTCTCTCATCGAATTAATCCCAGATTAATTCTATCTCTCTCTTCTAATTAATCCCAGATTAATCAAAGTGCGAGTAATACGTCATCGGTGAATCTTCAGGAACCGACCCATGAGATCTCCGGATATGTTGGCAGTAAATACGATCGTCGGACTGTCCGAACACGTAAGTACCTCGTACTACGTTTATATCGATTTACAAGACAAGGTTGGCTTCTAGCAAAGCGCCATGCCTACCCAATTCTCCAGAAATATTCTTACAGGAATATATAGATCTGTATCAAGCGTAGTATACCGTAGTATTGTGTATATCGGCCCAGTATCGGATAATCACGTGCTAGGGCTGGGGCTGGATAAGTGTCTGCCCCGTCCGAAGCACATGTCGGATGTCTGGTAACATAGTCTCTATAATCGGATATACATGACCTGGTCACAATATCCCGATTGGTTGCGCAACACTCAAGAGCACTAGTACCGTATCCTGCGTGACATCAACTCCAATATGACTGAAGTGACACTTCCGTCTCGACATCACACCCAATACACTACGACTCTCTGATAAATCCAGAAGCGGTGTACACAGAACCGGTTAAAGCCCTGTACCACCGAGACCAGAGTTTACCGATTATCGCAAGTATTAGCGATGCAAGTCTCAGGTTAAGACTATACAAACCTACCTCGATTTCGGCCTCCCATAGACACATAGTCATAATACCAATGGGATTCCGAGGGGTCTATCCAGAGCGAAGCTGTTTCCCGTACCATCGGTGAAACACGACCTCCTATCGCACTTGCATAAGTATCCAATACTTATATATATGAGAACTATGCCGTTGTGCCCTCACAACGCGCACAAGTGCAATACTAGCCTATTCCGCATTATCGATGTCCAGTCTCGATAATACTTCGGCTAGGGATATAATGATTAATCCTTCGGGGATTGATACTATCTCATATCATCTCAATCCAGGAACTAATCATATGGACCTCTCTTCATTTATACATCTATGGTGATCTAATCACAAATGATGAGAGTGCAATTTCCTTGTCACATAGTTAATTTGTACAACAACACCGTGATCTGTACAAATAGTGACGCTATGGGTCATATTATCCAACAATCTCCCACTTGGCACATAGCCAGTCACTCGAGTGTCTAACACCCGAACTATGTACAATTCGCTCAAATTGCTGAGGAAAGGTTTTCGTCAGCGGATTTGCTTAATTATCGTCTGACGCGATTTACACGATCATCACATCGCCACGATGTATGATCCGAACGAATCAGATGATATAGAAGTATATATCTGGATCGTCGATGAGACCTTTAATTCTTTAGCCTGTGCTGACGCCTAGCTCAGCTGCTAACAGAACTATATCTAATCTAATTAGATTTATTATCGATCCAAATGGCTTCTATTGCTGCCTTAGCTGCAGCAATAATCCGCATTTGTTGTTAATTCGGCAACAGTTATCTTGCTCGGAATATTTCCAGCTCACTGCACCGTTATACAAACTGTATAGTACCGTTTGCGACTTTTAGTCGTCTTTATCGGTTATAGGAAACTTGCTACAGTGATCCCAGTCACTTCAAGTTCTCCTACTCCATAGACTAAGACAGCATCCTTAGTTCTCTAAGATACTAACGGATGTTCCTAACATCAATCCAGTGACTATCACTCGGATTGTCCTGTTTGTGAATCCATATGCTCAAAGCGTATGATACACCAGGTCTTGTACATTTTTCAATGTACGGTTCCACTGAGAGTATTTCGAAAGCCAAGCTTTCGCCGACATTTATTTTTATGGGAATATCATTTCCAAGAAATGACGTATTATCATTATTTTATAGGACAGCCACTGTCAGTGCGCTCCCACTAACCCTCTTATTTACACTAGAATCATTTCGTTTTGAGTCAAATCATAAACTATTTTGATTATTTCAAAACGTCAGTTCCAAGAACCTTATGCTTGCTTCAATGCAAACATATTGATATACATGGAATCCATTTCGGACTCATGACACTTTGTCATAATAGGGAGTCGATACCCGTCGTCACTTCCTTTGTTCTTGTGTATTCGAAGATTAATGGTATAGTTTCATCCTTGATGAACTATATATGTTCCATTAAGATTCAGTGCCTAGAATAGTATTACTCCGATTTTCATCGAGTTATACTATCCTCCCACTTACCACTGCATATCGGTATTCCTCTTAGGAAAACCGCATGGAGAGCAACAATCACATTGTTCTCATGTGAGATGTATAAGTACTATACTTATGGTTTCCCATAGGATAACCTATATTGGCACTTATCCAATTTGGGTCCTTAGTTTGGTATCATCCAAACGTTATGCCTAGCATACCCAAATTGTCAGGAATGAGAAACCTCGTTTCTTTCCTGTTCATATCCTATACGATATCTGTCAAACAGATTTATATGGAACTTATTCTAAATAAGTTTTGCACTGTTAGTACATATCCTTTAGAAGGAAATGGTAGCTCAAGCGACTCGTGATTAACCTTATTATGTCTAACAAAATTCGGTTAATCCTGTTCGGACACACCGTCAAAATGACGTGTTCCAAGAGGAGTCCTCATTGAAAGAATACTATACTCTTTCAAGTATACTAGAAACTTACTGCTAAAGTATTTTCCATTACGGTCTTACCGTGGCGGAATAATGCTATAGCCGATCTGTTTATGTATTCCGTGTCGAAACTTTAAAGTTTCTGATTTGTGTTCTTCAAAAGAAACACATAACCATAACGTGATGCCACATCCGTTAAGGTCACGAAATATTCATGTTCACATCTAGCCTAGCTAGATATGGGCCCACTTACTTCACCATGAATAGGGCTAACAGATCGGTGGCATTTACACTATTACCAAGCAAATAGTATTTTAGGTACTTTACCTAATAAACTAGATTCGCAGACCTTATTTGAATAGTCAATCATCAGTCCTAGTACCCACTCTTCAAAAGTGTGGATATACGAGTCTAATTAAATTGTGTCCTAGACAACAATGCCACAAATAAGTCTCTATTGATCAAATCAATTTGAGCTATTTATTTGTCAATTTATATGTTTGAGATTTTATTTATATTCAAAATATAAATTCTGTTATTTATATCTAATATATTTATCTCAGTATCATCTTTATATAATAAAACACTCAGTGTTCTATAATATAAAGGTTTTATCCGCAACGGATTAAACACTGATAAAGAGATAATGTCTCTAGTCAAACTAGTTACATTATAACAGTTCCTAATTCAAGTACATACCCGAAGGGTAGTTCCTAAACTTAGGTATCTACGGTCGAAACAGCGACTTTCGTCCCGTTTCCGATTCGCAGAGCAATCTCAGCTTGAAGTCAGTATCCTGCTCAAAGCAGATTCTGAATATCAATACATATATTTTATGTACCACACTAAGTATTTAAAATCTAATTTCAATACTAGCTGTGAACATAACTAGACAAATATTTTTAAAGTTAGAGCCTCGCCCTTTCTTTAATTCCTTCGTGTCTTCCATATCCAAATGGTAGTCACTTTGGGATATGTCAATTATCCTTTTTAATATTTTAGGAACCTTAGGCCAAGCCTTGGTTTTTAGAATATTGAAAGGAATGTGCACCTCGTGCTACATGCCCAATTGCAAACTTTGACTTTACATGAATAGCAAATTAATTCTCCAAGAATTATAAATTGCAATTTTAATATCTTCTTAAATCCAAAATTAGATTTATGACAAGTATATTAAATTAAGCATTAAAGTCATCATAACAAAAATCTTCCAAAGATTTTATGCTCTACTTATCTTGCTTAATTTTGGGCTTAAGGTATAATAGTTATTTTATCAAATAAAGTAACCTATTATTTATTCCCAATTTGAAAATTAAATCATTTAAAATATTTTAATCCTAGATTATATTTTAAATATCCAACTTTTCAATTTTATCTTGATTACAATAGTCCAACTATTTAATCAACGATAAGTGGTACTTTATATATTATAATGATTATAATAGTCCAACTATATAATCAAATATAATCCAAATTAATTAACCTCAATTACATTGATTACTATAATCCAATTATAAAATCAACTGTAAACTGAAATTAATTAATTCAAATATTGATTAATATAATCCAATTATATATAATCAAGTATAATACAGTCCAACTGTTTATTAAAACAACAATTTAAATATTAGTCTAACTAACATTTTCTAATGACGAAATAATTTAATGAGCGCATATGGCGAGTAATTGAACGAGTATTGCAAATTCAATTCTTGCCTCCCACTATTTTTCGTCGAGCCTCTAACCCTCTGTCGAGTACTCGGGAAACCGTGTTTCCTAGTGGGCTAGGATCCCGTTAAATATCACACAATCTTGACTTTGGCCAACAAATTGTATGATAATTAACTAGGTAGATCTCGAAGATCAATTGGATCTCATCCAACTCCTAGATCCAGTAGGTGGACATCCAAGTCCCAAACATATATCTTATATATGCCTATACATCGAATGTATACCCTAACCTATTTCCTCTGAATCAACTAGGCCTTGGCTTTGGCACAACAAACCTAGTGATCCCAGTCAAGCGCGGACCCATTGACATGGAAGCTTCGTAATCAATGTCAATGGACAAGAAGTGGTCTTGACTTTGGCCAACAAACCACAACTTGGACACGACACCGATATGGAACAAAGCCTCGTGATTAAAACACATCTTTGATGGACAAGGGCTTGACTTTGGCCAACAACCCCTGCCAATCTCGGATCTTGAGTAAGAATCACTCAATGGAAGGAAAAACGCATGATATTTAACGAGGGTTTTTCGCGTGCAAATTGGCTACCAATTTAATTATCTTTGTTAAGGTCTCATCATCATCATACACCCTAAGCATGCATTCTAAACACATAATAAAGCGAGTATGAAATAAAATAATAATGATATGCGGATGGATATTTTACATTGATCCTAGATCAAATCTCTCACTTTCTCTCTCTCCCGCTAGCACTTGTATTACTTCTACCCGTTACACTACACTTCTAAAGAAACCTCTTTTACATGGAGGGGAATAGGTGAGAAGAGAATACAAAGAAATAGGAGATAAGGCTGGACACGCAGGTCCAATTTAATAAATCAAATTTATTACAATTTCCAAAATCGCCCAACCCGACTAATATCCATCCGATATACATTATTCAAACATCACAACCATGTATTCATACAAGCATGTTATCAATCAATCAATCAAATTAATTAATCTTGATTATTAGTGATCATCCAATGTTCAAACAAAGATTTGATTTTTGTTCGAGTCAAACTCGTTTTGCGAACACGTACTCAAAGTACAATTTCTACGAATTAAATTAAATTACATAATTAAATCCAATTTAATACGTATTTAATTCTAATTCATTATTTAATTCTAAATTAAATATTACACTCTTATTAACGAACCTTTACGACTTAAATTCCAAATTTAATCGCAACGGGTCTCAAAGCCCGATTAACATCTAATGTTTTTTTTATAATTAAAGTCCAATGGGCTTTTAATTAATTTCTATAGGCGTGGACTTTTGGTCAACTCGGGTCAAACCGAACAACCAAAATCCAATCCGGGAGTTACCCCCCCATAAGCCTTTAAATTAATTTTGGCCCATTAGGCCCAATTAAATAATTAAGGTCCATTAAGTCATAATTGGACCTTTTGGATTCGGTTTTGGGCCTAATTGGATCCAACCAATTTTGCCTAAACCCAACTTTGTTACAACAAAGCCCAAAAGCCCAATTACAACCTAACAAGCCCAATTTCCAAAATCAAGCCCAAATTAATTAACTTATAAAATTCCAAATTTCACAATTAATTAACCTAAGTGTAATACACAATCAATTACCCAATTAACATTTCTAAAACATCAATTAGCCTAATTAATCATGCACTTTAACAACCAAATAGTGTCCAACACAATTCAATCAAAATCAAACCCAATTAACATGCTTTCAAGTCTCGGCAATTAGGGGTTTTTCAATTCGATTCGGTTTCAATCCAATTGAGTCCACAATCATATTTCCCAAATCAATTCAATTCATCCAATGAATTAAAACAACAAAATCACAAAGAATTTCATGTTCTTTAAAATCGGCCAAGCCACTTTAAAAGGGAAAAATGTTCCAAATCAAAATTCAATCCAATTGAACTTCAAAACAACATTAACCAATTGTTTTAAGTCATCCAATGATCAAACAAAACAAAATTACCAAGACATTAGGTTCTCCAATTTTCGGCCAAGCCTCCAATTTGGGGAAAATTGAATCCAATCCAATTTCATGAAATTGATCACACACAATCTCAATTAAACATGTTCTAAGCATACTTAAACATCCAATTCAATTAAAACATGCTTAAACACATTTTACCCAATTTCAAGTTTCATGTTCAACCTTAAGAATTGGGGAAAATTGATCTAATCCAATTTTCTTGAAATTGATCATGCACAACTTCAATTCAACCTCATTCAAGCATAATGCATCAAACAATTCAACCAAATCATGCCTAAATCGAGTTTACCCAAATTAAAGTTTTGACAAAAAATAAGCAAATTGGGGAAAATCAATCCAATCAATTTTTTGTCAAATTGATTACATATATCTCAAATTAGATCATATATAAGCATTCTTACACAATCAATTTGTCAGAATCAAGCTAAAATCAAAAAGCCCCAAATTAGCTCAAGAACCCTAATTTCGGTTTTCTGCATGCATCAATGGCTCTAGATACCAATGTTTATGTTCAATCAAGTCCCAAAGATCACAAAACATGCATAAAAACCACATATGAACACATCAAAGGAGGTGGCGGAATCAACTCACATTGAATTCGGTTTTGATGGATGAAGAACAAGATGCGTTTTTGGCTCCCTCCAAGTCACGGCAGTAGCTTTATCTTGCAGTGGCTGTGCGATTTTGCTCCTCTTTGAACCTCCAAGAATCGGCCATGCATAACTCCATTAAAGCTCCAAGCTTTGAGATTCCATGCTCACAAACTCACTTCCCTATCACCTTAATATCAACCCATGTGTGTGTGCTAGCACCATCTTTCTTCATTTGCTTCTCAAAATTCGGTCTAACCAGAAAAAATTTTGATGAAGAATCGGTCTTAAGACCGTGAAGAAGAAGAGAAGAGAATGAGGAGGGAGAGAAAACGTTTTTGGCTCCAAGATTACCACCAACGTGTACTGTACACTTAGTTGGAGAGAGAAGAAAAAGCTTTTGTATATATCTTATATTAATCTTTTACCAAGTAAATAAATAAGATATATACTCAACTTTAATTCAAAAGCCAAAAAGGAAAGGAATAAAATAATGTTATATTCCATCTCAAGCCTTTTAAAAGCTTTCAATCATTGCACATCACTATTCACATCACATCTTTTCACTTTAATAAAGTGACATATTGTCAAGTCACATCACTCAAGTGACATTGATTTGACGATTGACGCGACTAGCGATTTGACGCTTGATGTGACTTGCGTGCCGCGCTCGAATTCGAAATGCGAATGCGCTCGCAATCACTCTCGGGCTCGGGTTCGCTAATTCCAAATTAACGAATTTTCCGTCGCGTCGTAATTAAATGATTACGCCTAGCGAATTCACTATTCACGTCGCTAACGAATTAATTCTAAATTAATTCGTTCGCCCGAATTAAAATCTAATTTTAATTCCGCGTCAAAATCCAATTTCGATTAATATATCGAATATATTAATTTTACCGATTAATTCCAAATTAATCGTTCTCTCTCTTTAACAATATTTTATCCGAGATAAAATATCTTCGTAATTAATCCCAGATTAATTTTCTCTCTCATCGAATTAATCCCAGATTAATTCTATCTCTCTCTTCTAATTAATCCCAGATTAATCAAAGTGTTGGTTTCTATAATATGTCCCAAACAAAGATTAAGCATGTGAAATACTATAAAGAATATATATTAAACATGAAGTATGGCGGAATCATACTTACAATGCCTTGTGATGAAGTAGAAGATCAAATGGTAGAAGCTCCAAGTGGTGGA
>SKCR01004080.1:0-26654 GCA_019454045.1 Zanthoxylum bungeanum | reverse complement strand
TGACATCTCCAACACACAACGAAGCTTTGGGCCCGGGTTCGTTTAATCCGATTAAACGAATTTTCCGCCGCGACGTAATTAAATCCAATTTAATTAAATAATAATGCCCAACAAAATTATTACGGAAGTCGCTTACAAATTAATTCCAAATTAATTCGTTCGCTTGAATTAAAATCCAATTTTAATTCCGTATTGAAATCCAATTCCAATTAATATATCCGATATATTATTTAGCCCAAATAAATAAATTAAATAGTAAAATCCAATTTAACTATTAAATTTACTTTGACGATTAATTCTAAATTAACCGCGTTCTCTCTTCTAGAAGAATTTAATCCCAGATAAATTCTTGACGCAATTAATCCCAGATTAATTTTTTGTCTCATAATTGATCCCAGATTAATTCTTGCCGTAATTAATCCCAGATTAATTTTCTCTCTCTTAATTAATCCTAGATTAATTCTGTTCGAATCAAATGTCATCGGTGAATCTTTGGGAAGCGACCCAAGAGATCCCTGGATATGTTGGCAGTAAATACGGTCATCGGACTATCCGAACACGTGCGTACCCGGTAACACTTTCTTACCAATTTACAAGACATGGTTGGCTTCTAGCAAAGCACCGTGCCTACCCAATTCTCTAGAAATATATTCAACATGGAATATATATAATCTGTATCAGGTATAGTATACAAAGTATTGCGTATTATGATCCAGTATCAGATGTCACATGCTAGGCCTAGGGCTGGAATTGTGTCTGTCCCGTACGAAGCATATATCGGATCACTAACAACTAGTCTCTTTAATCAGATAATCATGACCTAGTCATACTATCCCGATAGCTGCAGTATTTGAGAGTACTAGTTCTGTATCATTGCGTGATCATCATCTCCATATGACTGATGTGATACTTCCATCTTGACATCACACCCAATACACTACGATTCTCAGTAAACCCAGAGGAGGCGTACACGGAACCCGTTAAAGCCCCGGACGACCAAAACCAAAGCGTATTGATTGTCGCAAGTATTAGCGATGCAAGTCTCAGGTTAAGACCACATACACCTACCCTGATTCGGATTCCCATAGACACATAGTCATACTACCAATGAGACTCCGAGGGGTCTATCCAGAGCGAAGCTGTTCCCGGTCCAACGGCTAACAGAACCTCCTATCACACTTGCATAAGTATCCAATACTTAAATATATGAGAACTATGCCGTTAAGCTTCCATAACGCGCACAAGTGTAATACTAGCCTATTCTGCATTATCGATGTCCAGTATTGATAATACTACAACTAGGGATATTTAATGATTAAACCTTTCATGGATTAATACTGTCTCATATCTTATTAATCTGGTACTAATCATATGGACTTTTATCATTTATATATCCAAGTAATTCAATTACAAAATGATAAAAGAGCAATTTCCTTTGTCATATAGTTAATTTGTACAAAAACACCATGTCTTTTACAAATAGTGATTCTATGGGTCATAATTGTCCAACACTCTCCTCATGCGACTCTCCTCGATGAGACGCTAGATATCTTGCAACTGTCGTTCTAAGTCCAGCAATACTGACTCTTCAATCATCATTTAGTCCATAGTTTCCCGTATAGTTTGGCGGAAAGTGTCAAGGGAATCACATAGTCTTTCTTTCTTGGACATGGAAGAACGAAGCCCAACCTTTTGACAGTGTATATTTCGATAGCGAAGGATAAAGGCTGTAACCTCGCTCTGTAAGTCTTGAAGGAATAGCCGATCTTCCACCGGTATAGGCAAGACAGGAAGACCCAGCAGTCGCTCTAACTCAGAGGAGATCTTTTCTAGTTTGAGCATGTTCTCTGGCATTGCGGCATGATCGATCTCCAGAGTAGTGAGAGAAGCATATTGCCTAATAACCTCCCGAAGGGCTTCCAAGTCTGTAGTAGTTTGGGTCGAAGATGGAGAGGGCTGAGATGGAGCAGAGGCTAGTCGGTCAAGATCGTCCAAAACATCCTAGACCGATTACAGTAACGGATCAGACACATGTGCGAACAAAAGGGAATTAGTAAATGAGAACCAAAAGAGCGATGAAGGAAAGAAGAATGGAAAGAGACTTACACCCCCGAACCTAAAGCTCGAACTGGATGGCTCGTTCATGGTTGCCATAAGAATGTCGCCAAGTGACGATGAAGCTTCTTGCCTAGGATATGGAGGCTGAAGAACAGAGGACGATGCCCGAGGAGACGCTGGAAAATGGACTGGGGATGATGGCCGTTCACGAGAAGGAGTCTGTTGCATCGGCAGAACGGGGGACACCACCCGAGGTGCTGATGGCTGTTCAGAAGGAAAATGTCGGTGTACTGAAGGATCAAAATGAGAAGCACTCGGCATACCTGACGGCTGGGCCTCTGTAGAAGAATCAGAACTGGAAGAGTCAGAAACATAAATAACTTCCATTTCTTCATAAATATGACGAATAACATCATCTTTGTACAGAGACCGAGCCTCCTCCAATAATTCCAATTCGGCCAGACTGAACAGGTCGTCTATATCCCTATAAGGGATAAATCTGTTTGAGATGACGACAAAGTGGCCCGTCATCCGGCCAAATAGGCTCATAATCTGGCCGAATAGGCTCGTCATATGGTTCTTGCACTGTAGGGACAAGATCGTCCAACATGAGATATTCAAATAAGGGATGGTCCCTTGGAATTTACTCAAAAAACCGGCACAAACGGCCTAATACTATACTTGATCTCGTACCTTGGGGATCGGCCCTGGTTGAATGGGGGCATCAGCTGTTTCGTCCCCTTCTGGTGGGAGTTGAATAATTAGGATCTCGGCCGCCTCGCGCTCATCTCATGGAAGTTGAACGACCAGGATTTCGGTAGCTTCAACCCCCTCTAATAAAATCAGAATAAAAAATTTATACCTTAGCCTGACGAAGTATAAAGGGCTCATATGAGTCGGAGCTATGGGTTGGAGAAAGTTGTTTCCGTTTAACTTGTTTGGTTTTCTTTTGCCCAGCTTTCTCAATAGATTTCTTGGACCCAACCATCTCCGGGGTTTTTTAGGAAAAATGGATGGTGGAAAAAGTCAAAGTGGAAGGCAAAGAAAAGAGTCTCTCGCGGCCAGATGGCCAAAAATGGTCAAAGAGAGGATGAACCGATGTGCAAGAGGAGAAGGAGGCACAAGAAAAAGAAGATAACAAAGAACGGGCTTCAGACATGCATTGTTCAATGTCTGAGAGTGAAAGAACTTTAAAACGTTCTGACGGGGTAGAACGAGAATGAAATAACTGAATGGGCCATCTTTGAACAAGGCCAAATTGGCGGGCAGTGAAGTTAGGAGAATACACCTCCACTCCAGCCTTGCCGTTCGCTCCCATCAAAATGTCATGAATCAGATCGCGGCTGCATAAAAACTTACTCCATATGTGATTGATCGACACATCCCCCTCTGATTCGGGAAGCTCATGGACAAAAGAGGGGTTGTCGCCCAAGGAGAAATGAAAGAAAGACGGGACTCTGGAAAGGGTATAAAAATACTCAAAAATAGTACATGGAATGAGGGAAGTTGGCCCCAGTTGGACGAACAAGAGGTCTGCATAAGGGTACGACCGGGTTGACTCAATAGAACTAAAGACTGGAAAATATGCTCTAATCCAAAGCTGGATGAGCCAAAGAGGGCCAGAGGCGATCGACGAAGCCCTAGACCGAAGATGTTTTTGGAGAACGTGCAAACCTCGGTAAATAACGGCCAACAAAAAGGAAGCCAAGTCCAAACGACGGACGTTGAGGTCCGACGTGTTGGACAATTATGACCCATAGCGTCACTATTTGTACAGATCATGGTGTTGTTGTAGAAATTAACTATGTGACAAAAAAAATTGCTCGTTTAACATTTGTGATTAGATAACCAAGATGTATAAATGATGAAAGGTCCATATGATTAGTTCCTGGATTGAGATGATATGAGACAGTATCAATCCACGAAGGTTTAATCATTAAATATCTCTAGTCAGAGTTTTATCGATATTGGACATCGATAATACGTAAAAGACTAGTATTACATTTGTGCGCGTTGTGAGGGCATAACAGCATAGTTCTCATATATTTGGGTATAGGATACTCATGCAAGTGTAGTAGGAGGTTATGTTTTACTGATTGTACGGAAAATAGCTTCGCTTTGGATAGACCCCTCGGAATTCCATTGGTAGTATGACTATGTGTCTATGGAAGTCCGAATCAGGGTAGGTGTATTTGGTCTTAACCTGAGACTTGCACTGCTAATACTTGCGACAATCAATATACTTTGGTTTTGATCGTCCAAGGCTTTAACAGATTCTGTGTATGCCTCTTCTGGGTATATTGAGAATCGTAGTGTATTGGGTGTGATGTCGAGATGGAAGTATCACTCCAGTCATAGTGGAGATGATGATGACGTAGGATACAAAACTGGTTCTCTTATATGCTGCAGCTATCGGGATATTATGACTAGGTCATGTTTATCTGATTATAGAGACTAGTTACCAGAGATCCGATATGTGCTTCGTACGGGGCAGACACATTTCCAACCCCAGGCCTTGCACGTGACATCCGATGCTGGATCGAAATACGCAATACTACGTATACTACGCCTGATATAGATCACATATTCCAGTAAGGATATTTCTGGAGAATTGGGTAGGCATGACGCTTTACTAGAAGCCAACCTTGTCTTGTAAATCGGTAAAAACGTAGTACTAGGTACTTACGTGTTCGGATAGTCCGACGACCGGATTTACTGCCAACATATCTGGGGATCTCATGGGTCGCTTCCCGAAGATTCACCGATGATGTATGACTCGCACTTTATTAATCTGGGATTAATCAAATGAGAGATAAAATTAATCTGGGATTAATTACAGAGATATTTTATCTGGGATACAATATTATTTAAAGAGAGAGATCCATTATTTGGAATTAATCGATAAAATAATATATTCGATATATTATACGAAATTGGATTTCGAAGCGGAATTGAAATTGGATTTTAATTCGGGCGAACTAGTTAATTTAGAATTAATTCGTTAGCGACGTGAATAGTAATTTTACTAGGCATAATTATTTAATTGCATCGCAACGGAAAATTCATTAATTTGGAATTAGCGAACCCGAGCCCGGGAGTGTTTACAGGTGCACTAGCATTGCAAATTTAAGTGCGGCCCACAAGTCACATCTAGCGTCAAATCACTAGTCAATCAAGTGATGGAAGTCACATCACTTTGAGTGAAGTGATGCTTGTCATCATTGATTGATGTGAATAGTGACATGAATGGTTGATGGCATTTATGGCCATTTTTGGCTCCAAATTCATTTGACTTTTTGAAAGAAAATATTTTTGGTATATGTTTTAATTGATTTTTGGAAAATCAATTAACCTAACACAACTAACTCTCTCTTTCCTCTCCCTACTCTCACGCCCAAGGGCCTTCTGTTCTTCTCCTTTTTCTGTCAAAACCGAGAATGAAGAAGAAGTGCAAGGATGATTTTTGTGGCAAAAATTACCAAGTGCTAGCACACATTTGGGGTCTTGCGAAGGTGATAGGGAACCGCATCCGTTAGCATGGAATTTCAACACAAAGCTTGGAGCTTGGTGGATCATCCATGACCGAAAATGCAACAATTTGGTGAGCCAAAACTGCTCACTGCCGTGAGCTTCCAAGGAGGGCAAAAGAGTTTTGTTCTTCGTCATATCGCTCAACCGCTCAATGTAAGTATTCCGCAACTTCCTTGTTGTATTCACATTATGTTTCTATGCTTAAAATGATCCTTGGGACTTTATAGAAACCCAACACGACGAAATAGGGAGATAACCCGCCACAGGTTTCTGACTAGGCGCACAAATGACATATTTGCAAAGCTAGTAATGAAGGAAAGCAGTATGCTCCAACTCCGAGACCGGACCAGCCGACTCAGAGAACGCATGAAAAAATGAAGAATAAGATGAGAAGAATGAAGAGTACATTGAAGGGGGAGGGAAACGAAAGGTTGTGCAAGCAGAAATGGTCGCGCCCAAAGGCGTCAATCCGGTCAAAGTACTGATGTCACGGAGAGTGATAGTGAATGGACCAGAAGGAAAGAGGAAAATGTTGTAATCAGAGGACCAGAAAAGCAGTGATGTGGGGAATAGATTTCGGTCAAAAGAGGGTAAGGTCAATGAAAGCCCTATGTGGAAAAGCAAGCTGTTTTCCTGAAGAAAGGTGCGAGTGTCTGCATGTAACCTCATACGTTGAAACCAAGTTTCAAAAGAAGAATCGTGTTTAGGCCAGGTACGAATGGGGTTAGATTGGATGAGTGGATAAATGTTCAGAGGTTTTGAAAAAGGAATGTTAGAAATGGAGGGAAACAGCTGAGCCAAGGGAACCATAGCAATGGCAGTAACATCAACAAAAATGGGGCCTAGGAAGCACTGGCCGTAGTTTTCATCAAGGGTATGGATGTCAAAGACACCCACAGAAGAATCACCCAATGCAGCTTGGTAATCACTGAAAGTTGAGGTGACCTTTTTTGAAATGGAAGAAGACGATGCCATTAGCAAGGAAAATTGAAGGTAATAAGATGGAAAGTTTTGCAGAAAAGTAGAAAGAAAAGTGATGACAAGAAAGAATCAAGCCCGTATATAGCAAAGGTGAAAAGTTTTCCCTAAGACAGGTGTCACGACCCAATTCGGGGAAAGAAAAAGAGCCGGAAAATGAAAAGGGCGATGTCATAGATGATTTGACAAAAGATTGACACGAAAGACGACGCATTAATTGGTGCCATGATGGTTTTCAATAAGACATGTTTCGAAGGTCGCACATTTATTGGAGCAATGATAGGTTCACATAGGAAATGTAAACGATGGCCGCAAGTGCTAATAAGAGAAAGGGCGAGGACCAGCAGGCCGAAGCCAGTATACGGCCAATAGGTACCATCCTAACTTTACCCAAGTTAAGAAATTCGCCTCGATTTCATTTCCCAAATCAATCAAGGTGAATTTGGGGGACAATTATTAGTGAACAAAATCGCCCTAGGACGAACGAGTCAATGAGGGGCGAATAGAAAGGACGTGTCAAAGGACAAAAAAGTAATTAGGATGACCAAAGGAAAAGCAGACGAAGAACGACGAAGGGAAAATCGATCAGGACGATTATTGCGCGAACAGACACATTGCAGTTAACCCCACGATCTAGCAGTTAAATAGCAGCTTCCCACATTCTGGCAGTTATCACACACAACTCAACAGTTGAATGCATGATTCAGCGGTTACGTGCAAGCATGAAACGTGGGAAAGGAAGCAAAACCGCTCAAACAGTTGACAAGGCTCTCCATTATAAAAGGCCCAAGGGTTTGAAGAAGAAAAAAAAAATGAAGACTCATTATGAGCATTTTTATTTTTATTTCGTAGCTTTGTAATCCATAGATTGTAATTTGTGTGCTTGTACCCCTTGGAGGCTTATTCACTGAATCGAACACCCCTTACTAGGACTTTGTCTCAAGAGGTTTGAACCTTACACACTCATTGACGAAAAATTGTGCAAACAAGAATTATTGAGAGAATTTGAGAATTCTCTATAGTCATCACCGGTTACTATTCAATCAGATTTTTGCTCTGCATTTTTGACTTATTTCTGTTCCGATATTGGAAAAATATTCAACACAGAAGTTGTAGGTCTTGATCTCATCTTTCTGATGATATATAATTCATACACATCAGAGTTCATATGAGAAAGTTATGGCCCACATACCATGGGCTGTCCGGAGTGGAACATCATACCATCTAGTATCTGAATCTCGAAGAATTTTCCGATGGTTCCCAAAGTCATTTTATAAGAGTATATGTGTCCAAAAATAATTAATATTATGTGACACTCGTCCCATAGTGTAACAGTAGTTGAGATTCCGATCGTTACATACTTAAATTAAAAAGTTGACTTAAGAAGAACTGTTATTCATATAATAAATCAATAACACATGAAAATCATCAATTTCATTAATTATATTTGAAGTATCCAATAAATACAAACCAATAACAAAAAAATTTACCAATACCAAAACTAAATAATGATAAATAATTTAATAAGTTTTATCTAAATCCTTTTCATGTATTGAATTTCACTAAATAAGGGGAGAAGGTTTAGAAAACTTATTTATATATATATAATATTGTCTTAATTTGAAAAGGAAATTAACAAAGATGAGAGATATAAGATGGAGTATTTTAACGTAAATGAAAAATTTATGATTGAAATAAAATAATTTACAATGTTGATCCTAATTTTAAATAGGTTAGGCGACCCACTTATAGCCCCTTATTTTTATAAATAATTAATAATTAATAATTAAAGACCTCAAGATATAAAAATAATATTGGATCCCGAGAATACTAGGCCCGGCTTTGATAATAGAGGAGAAAAGAAAACATTAAGTTTTTGACTTTGATATTTTTAAAATTTCAGAGAACACAGGAATTTCGAGGACAAATCAAATAAATTTTTGGGAAAAAAAATTAAGCTTATTGTTGTTAGACTTCTAACGTAAATAAATAACTTTTTTTGGTTTTATTTCCCTCCCCTCCTTAAAAGTGAGAGGGGCTTCAGCTCCCTTTTGTCACTAGGCAGCACTGCCAATGCAGTCTAGCGTTTAAAAAATAAACAAATTGATTTAGTATGTGTTTGATATGGTTTTTAGTCAAGATAAAATATATTTTTTTTAATCATAAAAGTTCTTTTCAAAAGTTTTGGTGATATTTTGTTGCATTTTAATTAGAGTTTTTGAAGATTAAAAAAGCTATTTTATCTCGATTTAGTAAAAGCTCAAAATTTGAGCTTTTGGAAGTACAACTTGGAATTTTTTTTAAAGAACTAAATTATTTATAATATCCTTATTTAATTTAACAATATTATTTTATTTCTTTCACATCACAACTTAAAAAAACTTGTTCAATAAAATAATTTTATAACTTTTAATAAAAACTCTCACTCACAACTAAATACCTAAAAACTTTTTATCAAAAGTTCTATTTCTAAAATCTTTATTAATAAAAGCTCTACTTAAAAAAACTTTATTTGAAAAGTTATACCAAACATACCCTTAGGCGGCGTTCTGGGATTCGAACCTCCTAACTATCTAGAACATTTCACTAGTATGATTTCCAAACAAAACATGTTTTACTATAAAATAAAGATATATATTTAAATAAATAATAAAACCGCTTAGTAGCATAGTCGCTAGGCGCTTCCCACAGTCTAGTGTATTTTAGAAAAATGACTCAACCTCCCTCTGCTATGTCCGTCAGGAACACAGGCAAAAAGCATATGACTAAAAATGTAACACCCCATCTGAGACAAGATGCTACCGGCAGGAGATAAGAATAACCTATCTCCATAAGCCTCAAATTTATAGAAAAACGGACATAACGTGCCCTAAATTTATGCAACCTGGAACACGGTTCAACATCACAATGTGACATGTAATGAACATCAATACATTTAAGAACCTCAAGTTCGCCACTCAAGACACAACAAATGCTCATCATCAATACTTAAGGGCTTCGTGCCTACAATTACACATACTAACAAACCTTTACACACTCACACACAACGTGCTCAATACGATTCAAAATACACACATAAACAACTTGCTTTCTAGACTTCTGCGATACTTTCCAGGATTCTAGAGTGGATGACTGCAACTTGGGTGATCCGTCGTCTCGAGCATGACTTTCTGAGGGCTTGAAGGACTGACCAACCTAGTCGCCAGCCTGTAAAACTAGCAAAACTGTATTGGTGTGAGTTATAAAACTCAATAAGTAACCACACTCATACCACAAATAACAGATTAAGGATATAATAGCATATATAAAAAATATATGACAGAAACTTCCAAAACATACTTGAGCTCATCATATACGAACATATGCACTAGTTTCGGCATACAATGCTCATACGCGATTCACTACCTATTCTATTAGATAAATACTGTCCGATCGGGATTGGGACATCTCCCCCGACATCGCCCTACGTACCTAAATTTGGCTGTTGCTCCCGCATAAGCTTACACATCTATATAAAATAAAATTATTCATTCATATGTATACACTCTCGTGATAATACGGTAAACTGGCAACATGGGGCATCCACACAGCAATAACTGACATCCAGAGCGAAATTGACAATATGAGACCTCGTCTCATAGCAAATAATTTGACACGTATATAGACGAAGTGCATTCAAACATAAAACTTTTATGACAATACGGCAAAACTGGCAACATATAGCATGCCCACGGCAATAACTAGCATCCGGAGCAAAATTGACAACATGAGACCTCGTCTCACGGTAAATAATCTGGCATGTATATGTACACGAAATGCATTATAGCATAAAATGCATTTCTAAAACGAATGCTTAGGTATCTCAAATATCAGGCAAACTTTCTCATATATTATAAAGTCATGATTTTAAATATAATTAATATCCTATCCATTCTTTTATAACAAAGTATAAACTTTCTAAAAACTAAATCATCTAATGCATTATCTTGAAAATTCATTTAAGAAAATATATATAACTGTATACTTTGAAAAATATCAATGTTACAAGCTTATCGACGCACATATCAGACTCATCATATAACATGCATCAAATCCATCATCTATCGATAAATAACTCATAAATTATAAAACAGTAAAACTATACACACACACAAACACATATATTTTCTAGAAAAAAAAACAACTGATATATCATGTATTCATTACATGGAATACTTACCTGGCTACACGACCACTCTCGATCTTAGTAAAATTTGTCAAACAAATGGTGAAACGCGATTGGAATTACTATTACACTTAATTCCTGACTCAACCATAACAAACCTTCAGACTTTCCCGAAACACCCAAATCAAGTCTGATTCCAACAATTTCGGTTTCATTACTCTTAAAACATCTTATATTACAAACCCATAATATCAAATTCACTTTTCAATCTACAACCCGAAAATACCCTGAAAAGTATAAAAATATTACAAACGGATCCAAGACCATTCAAATCCTTCCAATTTTCTTCTGAAACCTTTCTAGTACTCATAATATACTATTCTAAGACATCCAATTAGCTTAAATCATTGAATTCTCATTTTCAGAAAATCTTCAGAAAAAGTTCCCAAAAACATTACGGAATGACCCTAAACCCTCTGAAACTTTCCAAAACCATATTCTAAACATCATCATAACATCATAATTAACCCATATATATTATTTCATTCATCTAAACATCGACGTACATGAATCCAAATTTTATCGGAAACTCGCTTAACCTATTAGACCGATCTAATTCGTTCCGATTTCACTCGGATTCTACCAATAATACAAATTCAATACATTCTAAGTTATTCAATTCAATACATGCTAATACATTACTCTATGACACTACTGGAAGCATTCGAATATAAATTAACTACACTAAAATAATGAGATTTTTATCGGGATGTCATACCGAAATTTTGAGGGTATCGACAGATTCGTAACACTCCCACGAACGTGCTCAAATTGACATAATTCAAATCAGAGCACTGGCAAATAGGTCAATAATCATAGCTCATTTTTGCCTCGATTTACATGAAATCGAGTACCGATCAGTGAAACCATTTCCACAGCCTCGTAGTACATTACACAACTTTCGATTTGGTGGGTGGCTCAACACATGGATCGAAGAAACAAAGTGAGATCAGAACAATTACTGGCACAACTTCATCGGGCGCGTGGGACTCACTCAGGGCACGTGAGGGGTCCCACCATACATTACCGGAAACTTTTTGATGAGACACTTCCGGTGGTGGAGACATGCGCTACAATGACAGCTAAAAAGCCATCCGCTAGTCGTGTTTTCTTTTTCTCTCATACCACCCATCTCTCTCTAAAATTTGATGAAGTTTGTGACACTTCTGTAATTTTCGAAAATGATGACAAAATTTATAGATAAATTTTTTGAAATTATAAAATGACCCTAAAATTTGCACTTTGGCCATAATATAGAGGTAATTTTGGAAATTATCATTTTTTAGGCTTTTCTGATGCGAATTTCAAAAAGTTTTTTACACGAAAGTTGTTCATCTTTGAAAGATATGTGACAGATGGATTATATGTATGTGATAATCTCGACTTGCATAGTCTAACGAGATTATCTATGATTGTCATAAGAGTTTGTGAATTATGGACATGAAATTGGATTCTGTGATGGATAAACCTAAACTTAGGGAGTCCCACAAAATAAAATGTACTCGTTGAGTACTTGGACAATGCAATATGAATAATACATATTATTCATAATATTTTATCAGATTAAGTCAGTTAATTCGAATAGTTTAATCAATAAATAAATTTACACATGCCAAGGTAATTTTGGTCATTCTAATGTGTATTTATATTTGATACATAATTAGATTAGATACATATTAATTGATAAGTTATTTGATGACACATGTTAGGAGTGGACATCAGATCGGATTGGGTCTGATCCGAATCGATAAAATTGGATCGAATCATATCAGATTTGTCTCCCGAATCTGATCGAATCACGATGAGTTGGTTCATCGGATTTCGGATCGAATCGGATAAAATTCGATCTGATCCGATCCGATTATTTTTTTCTTGTTCAGAACTTTTAAAATGACGTTGTTTTGGAATATACAAAACGACGTCGTTTTGTATATTAAACCTTACTTAATTAGGCTATTCATTTCATTCTTCACCGAGACACCGACTTTAACCCATCTTCAATTCTTCATTTTTAAATCTTCAATCTTCATTCATCATCGCTCTTCACTCTTCAGTTACGCATACAAGCTTTCGCATTTCTTCAAATCGGTACTCACTCCTCAGTCCTCATAGGCTTTCCATCATCATCATCCATTGGCACTATTTAATTTCTTCAAAATAACCTCCTTCTTGATTTATCTCCCACAAACTAGGAAGCCATTCAAGGGGGAAATCGAAGCATTTTCAAGCTAGCTCCAAGAAACTAAGTTCCCTTCTTCATTTTCTTGTTTACCGTCCATTCAAAAATTAAGGATTTGGTTTTGTTATTGTTGTTTTGAACTTTTGATGATTATTTATTTGGGTTCACACACTAGAATAGATGATGTTATACATTGATTTTATATTGAAATGCGTTAAAAACTCATAATTGTAAAATTAAAATAAAGCCTTTGGCCGAATCTGTTCTGTTACTCTCTTAAGTCTTAATTTTCTTCAGTTTTGTATTTCTTTTTTAATTAGTTGTCTGTTCAATGCTGATAGGTTTTGTTTGTTTAATTCATAGTGTTGACACCAAATTCCAGTTTAGAAAATTAGTTAGGTCTTGAATTCGCCTCCCACGTGCTGAATTTATATTTTTGGGTTGCACATTACTCCCTATGCCGAAATATCCAATAACAACACAATAATTATTGTGCTTATTTATCAAATTCATCACATTCCTACTTAATGTTAAGCTACAAGAACATACAACTAGGGAGATGGCATGATTAAAAGTGACCCCCACTGTTTGTCAAAATATTTAAGTATGTCAAAATTGGTATTCTGATATTCTATACCGGGTGACAACCCTACGTTGATAATATAAGAAAATTTAGTATTGGTATTCTTAAAGTGAGCATACCTGGTTGTAATATATCAAATGACAGTTTCATCTTTTTATCTCTGCTTTCTATTTACTTGTTAGTTATTATTGCCTTTATGTGAATCCAAACTAGACAATGAATTAAGGATAAAATACGACATCTCTGTATGTTTATGTGGGACTTTCTATTTTGATTTATGTTGTGGTTGGATGACATAAAATGTTTATATTTTAGCTGGTGATAAATTTATAGTTATAGAACTTGTGCAACATGATGAGTCAATTGATAAGGATAAAAAATTTATGTTTTTATTTCTTTAATGTTGAGTTTTTTTTTTAGTAATTTTTAAATAGGTGTTAGGAAGTATATTATGGATTATCAAAATTAAAAACTTTAATGTTGTCTATTTTCAATGTAGATGAGTGGGTTTGGAAGCTCACCTAATAGTAGTGGGTCAGTATCAGATTCTAATGATGTACAATTTGTTAGGGTTGGTGCTCTGAGCGCCAATCCAGATCGTATTTATGTCCGATTCATGAATACGAGCAATATATTTTTTCATAATATTACTAATTTAAATGGTAGCACCTCTTGTCTTTTATATACGTATTCGATCTAATTTCGATTGGATTGATTAAATTGAAACTAAATCTGATTTAGTGATATGTAATATATTAGACAAAGACCCTAAGATTTACAACGTAGTGCACAGTTACAACATAGCTTGTAATTGACATTGGGAAGTGTCACTATAAGTTGTATATCCTTAAATTAAGTTCCTGGTCAAGATTTACTGACACGGGTCGGTTAGTAAAATCCGCTGAGACCAGTACATGTGGTATATCGGACTTGGTTCGATGGTTTATCACAATGAACCATGAGTCTTGGGAGACTCGTATAGACGTGTAGGTGTTTATTTGATAAACACTGAATGACTCACCGAAGATTTTCTAATAGATGGTACACCAACGTCAATAGGAATCTTCTCGGGTTGAGTATCATAGTGATTCTTTGACTTGAGATACCACTGTGGATATATGAGTTATCCTCCACACTTAGATGGCAATCACGTCACCGATCTATTTAGATCAGACCTCCGCCTGTTCGTTGGGTGTGTACTCATGCTCATGATATCCTGTGAGTATCAAGAAAGAATCCGTTAGTTCTATGTACAGAGCATAGGTAGTCCATCACGTGATTAGCATTCTGTTAAATCTATGGCCATAGTATACTTCGGAAGTGAGTTCCGAATGTTATTTAGAGATTGCTAATAGATACGTCGACGAGATTATTCCTATAGATATTTGACGTTTATATATCTCTGGGATAATCCGGATACCTGTGACAGATGGATTATATGTATGCAGTGACCTCGACCTGTATGATTCAGTGAGTTTATCCGTGGTCATCATAATTTATGGGTGGGTGAATTATGGACACGAAATTGGATTTCGTGACAGATATGCCTGAATCTAGAGAGTCTCACTAATGAAATATACTCGTAGAGAACTATGGCAACTGTTATGAATAATACTGATTATTTATAACTCACTTAATACTGATTAACAAAATTGTTTTGTTTTTCATTTTCCATCACTAACAACAAGTTACCAAAAATATAACAAAGAGAGTTGAGAGCAAAGTTGGAAAACAAGAAGAAAACCTTGAAAAATACTAGGATTTTGTAATTTTTTATCAAACTTTCTAACTAAGAAATTATTTCTATCATGCTTAGCTTCAACATGTGTTGTTAGGATGTTGTCTCTACTCTTTTAGTTTGTGATTTAATACTTTTAAACTTGTTTGAAAGATGAACATGTATGATAATTAAAGTTTGCATGAAATTAGTTCATAAGCATACTTTAAACCATTTGATGGTTATGTTGCCATTCTAGAGTTGTTTAGCCATTCATAAATGACCTAGAATTATTCTTGAGTTGTTTCATGATGGTGAGACTTGATTGGTGTGGTAATTGAATGATTAAAGTATTGAATTTTGTCAATTTAATGTAAATTGTCCAATTTGAATAATTTATGAAATTAGGGTTCTTAACCCACTCAAATATTGGGGCTTTTCATATATATGTTATAATTTGATGTATATTTGATGTATGTCAAATTTGGGATTGATTGGATTTGATCTTGATGTGTTTTGAACAAATTGGGCCAAATTGCAATTAATGAAAAGTTCAGGGGCTGTTTCGTAAATTCTGGAAATATTCTGGGCAATTTCTGAAATTCTGGAAATTTTATGGTTTGTGTTGCAAAATTGTAAAAATTATTTTGGGATTGATTTGGAATCAATTAAATATGTAATTCACATAATTAAGCACTAAAATGATTAATTTACAAAGTATATGGGTCTCATAGCAATTAATGATAAATCTGATTTTTCAGATAAAAATTCAGTTTTTATTAATTGAGTAATTAGAATAAATTGGTTTATTTTAATTGCCCAAGAAAAATATTTATCGGAAATTATTTCGGTGTGAAAATAAGCGAAAACGGCGAAAAACGGCGTTACCGGGTAACAGCTACCCAAACAAGGAACTGGGCACTGTTCGGGCAGCCCACGAACTGTCCAAATATTTTTGGGGCTGACCTGGGCAGTCCCCATGAGCATTGGTCGGTCGGTTCGGCCGGAAACGCATTTTATGCTATTTTGCGGAAAAACGTTTTCGCAAATGTTTCGCGATGTTTCTATATTATTTATGTCGTTATATGATATCGAATAAATATGAATGAATTATTAATATTTGATATTAAATAATTTATTCGTAAGTTTAAAATTTTAAACTTCGATTTCGCCCGAACAACGCTCCTTCCGCTGCGCCTCCCTGATTTGACCCCAACAAAAATGGTATCAGAGCGAGTCTGATCCTGGACACCCATTATGATTAGCCCTTTAATTCAATGTTTAGTTTAATCATTACTAAATACATACATGTGTTTATTTAATTTGATTAAATAAAGTAATAGCATCTTTTGTTGGAAAATCCCCGATTTAAATAAGGTTGTGAGAAAGTGACTAGTATTAGAAATACTTGTTTCTTCGTCCGCCTTGTCAATACGGATGTAAATATTTTCATGATGCTATGGTTGTTGGGGTTGGTGCTCAGAGCGCCAATTCCCGGTTGTATTTATTTATGAATACTTCTGTAAAATATTATTATTATGAATAATATATGCAGTTTCTATAATATAATGTATCTTTTAATATGGTAAAGATGTAATGACCTTAGAATGACTAGTCATGGTACAGTTGCAAAAGCGTCGCAACTGACATTGAGTTGTATCATGACGTTGTCATTCTCAGACAGTTCCTAGTCAAGGTTTACACTACTTGGTCAGTAAAGTAAACCCGTTGAGACCGGTACATGTCGTATACTGGAATATATGATTCCAATGGTTTCTCAATGAACCATAAGTCTTGGAGACTAGTATAGACGTGTAGGTGTTTATAGCGGATAAACACTGAACGACTCATCGAAGATTCTTAATGGATGGTACAGCAACGTCAATAAGAATCTTCTCGGGTTGAGTAGCACTTGTGATTCTTAGACTTGAAATGCCATTGTGGGCACATGAGACATCTTCTACGCTTAGATGGCAGTCACGTCACCGATCTATTTAGATCAGACCTCCGCATGTTCGTTGGGTGTAGATAGATCCTCAGGGTGTCCTATGTGGGTCAAGATAGGATCCGTCAGTTCTGTGTATCAGAGCATAGGTAGTCCACATGATTAGCAATCAGATAAAACCATGGGCCCGTGGTACAGTTTAGAAACTAGTTCTAAACATTCTTTTTGAGATTGCTAATAGAATAGTCGACTGGGTAATCCCCATAGAGATTTGACGTTTACATCTATATCTCTGGGATATATCCGGATACCTGTGACGGAGGAATTATACATTTGCCATGACCTCGACCTGTATGATTCAGCGAGTTTATCCGTGATCGTCATAATTTACGGGTGGATAAATTATGGACACGAAATTGGATTTCATGACGGATATGTCTGAATCTAGAGAGTCTCAATAATGAAATATACTCGTAAAGCACTAGAGCAACACTTATAAATAATGTTGATTATTTATAAAGTCGTTTAAAGGTTAAACGAAAAATACATGCTTAGGGACCCAATAGTCATTTCCTTAATTATTGTGTATTTACATTTAATACTTGATTAATTTAAATACACATTAATTAATAGTCAAATTGAGATATTTGACTAATATCATAAATGTATATATGTATTTAATATTTAATGTTAATATAATACATATATTTAATATATTTGTATTTAATTAATTAATTAATTATTTAATTGATCAATGATTAAATTAATTAAAATATAAATATCTTAAGATTTGGATATTATTTTTTTAAGGCTTAGTTGCCTTTGTTGACTTAATTAAAATATCTATAAAGTGTTTATTAGATATTTAACAAGATGATAAAATTGAAATTCAAATGAAATTGAAATTAATTTTTCTTGTAAATGCTTGGCCAAATTCGGCCAAGGCTAAAGTGAGACAAGTATAAATTGTTTTATTTTTTCATTTGGTAATAACCTAATACTTTTTAACCAAAAACTCCATTAAAAGAAAACAAGAGAAGCTTGAGAGGAAGAAAGGAAAAGTAAAGAAAAGCTTGGATTTTAGTAAGTTTTCTTAACTTGCTATTAGAGAGGAAATTGTTCCTCATGTTCTAGGCTACATCTTGTGATGTTCTTATGCTATTCTTTTCTTTATTCTTTTTGTTTTTGGTGAATGGAACTTTGATGAAAGCTTGTGACTAGTGTAGTTATAAGTATTCTTTTATGGTTTTGGAACCTTTGTTGCTATTCTAGAGTTGTTGACCCACTCTTAAATGACCTAATTTGATCTAAAGTTATTTCATTGTGTTGAGACTTTAATTGGATGGAAGAATGATGATTAAAGTAATTGATTTAACCAATTTGGTCTAATTTGTCCAATTTGAAGAAATTGAAAAATTAGGGTTTAAGACCTTATCCAAATTTGGGGCTTTTCATTTATGTTGTGTATTTGGATGTGTATATGATGCATATAAAGTTTCATGTTGATTGGATTTCATTTGATGTGTCTTGAAGCATGGAAGTGCAAAATGCACACTTTGGCAACCTAATGGTGCTCTCGGCCAAATGAGGGATTTTGGGTTTTTTGTTGCATTTGGTGTTTTGAATTTTATGACATGTTAAGTTCATCTTAGAAATGATTTAGAATCATCCAAAGTTGATTTGAACAATTTCGGACTAAAATGAACAAAATACCAAGTGTTAGGGCAATTCGGTAAATTCACTTAAATTTGATTTATTGAATTTTATTTCATAATTTGATTATTGGGTAATTAAATAAATATTTTTATTTTTTAATCCGAGAAAAAGTTTTGAAATCGGAAAATTTAATTTTCCACCCGCCGTTCCGCTGCGTTACCGGATTTAGCCCCTAAAACCCATACAAAATGGTATCAGAGCGAGTCTGATTCTAGGCCCCCCTAAAATGATTAGCTTTAATTAAATCAATGTTTAATCATGTTTTCTTGACTTATACATGTTTGTTATAATCTAATTTGATTAGATTTAGGGTGTATGACACTTAGCGGAAAATCCCTAATTAATAAGGTTTTAATGTAATTATGTATTTGATGCATGTTATGTGGTCCGTCTTGTCAATACGGTTTATGAATATTTCTCTGTGACTACATCGAGACCGTGCCTCTGTTGTGAGGGTGTAGCCGATAGAGATTTATTTATACCGGATATATTAGATACTAGATAAATTCAAGCGAAAGCGAAATTCTGAACGTGTCCTAGCTGTCAGGATTACGTAAGTAACTTGAGTTTATCATTGACGAGTTTAACCTTGGTACGTCTCCTTGTGGGCCTGCCTTCGCAGCGACAACGAGAAACGACCAGGACCGGGAACCCAGGAGTCACTATTGAGTGATTGATGTCTACCTGATGAATATACGTAGGCGAGACCGTGCCTCTGCTGTGAGCTGAAATATATTCACGGGATCCACTTTTCACTATTTGTATTTAATTTAATTATTAAATCTTTGTATTCTGTTTGGGGATTATAGTATTGCATGATTTAGTGGGATGGGCATTTTTAGATTAAAAATCCATGATCTAGTTTATGCTTTTGATATTATATGAAACTGCTTAATTTTAGCTAACCGTTTTTCGTGATCTATATGATAGATTTGCGATGGCGGCACCATCCACAAATTAGTTTGCGCGTATGCTTGATGCGAACAAACTTAAAGGCGCTGAGAACTTCGCTGACTGGGAATTGGATTTGAGGATTGTCCTCGATTCCGAAAAGCTGGGATATGTTCTTGAGGGTCCGTTGCCCCTTGCTGTGGGTGCGGACGCTACGGAGGAGGAAAGCCAAGTTTATGAAACTTGGAAGGATGATGATTTAAGGTTTAAATCGTACATCCTTAGTTCACTGTCTCTGAAACTCAAGAAACAATACTATGGCATATTAGATTCGTATAGTATGATGACGCGATTGAGACAATCGTTTGAGAACCAAGAACAAGTGATTGTTCACAAAGTCGCAATGGAACTGTTCCATGCGCGTTTGGATGAGGGGCAAGATGTTAGCCCACATGTTCTTCAGATGATCGATTTGATCGATCAATTGAGGCAACATAATCTCATCTTGAATGACATTCTCGGTAGGAGTGTCATTCTTGGTTCACTCCCAACTTCGTATCGCCAGTTCGTGATGTACTTCAAATGAATGGGACTGGCTATACCTACCAAGAGCTACATAGGATGTTGCTCACGGCGGAAGAGGACCTCAAGAAGGGAGTACCGACTCGCCCTCCGAGACCTACTTCTCTCTCTGCTTCTTCCCAGACATGATCAAAGGGAAAGAAAAAGAAAGGGAAGAAGAAAAAGGGTTTCGGTCCTCAACAACAGGCAAAAAAAGCTAAGCCCAAGAAGGCTTCTGAAGAAAAATGCCACCACTGCGGCAAAGTCGGGCATTAGAAAAGGAACTGTCCTGATTACATCACCCAGCTGAGGAGAGATAGAGCATCTACATCAGATACATTTATTTTTCCAGTTATTAATTTATCTTTGGCTTGTGAAGCCGTTACATCCAGCTGGATTTTAGATTCTGTTTGTCCCATTCACATTTGCAATTCGTTGCAGGTGCTGAAGGAAAGTAAAAGGCTGAAGCCCGGAGGGATGCAGTTGCGATTCGGGAGTGGAGACTCTATGGATGCAGTTTCAGTGGGAGTATGCGAGTTCTCATTATCGAATGAGACACTTTTGTTAAATGAATGCCATTTTGTACCAGGATGTGTAGCTAATATTATATAACTTTTTGTATTGGATATAGATGCTTTTGTATTAATATTAAGAACAGTTCTTTATATTTATATGATAGAAATAATATTCAGATCATTTGTTGTCCAAACCAGCATGGTCATTATACTTTGAAACTTCAAAAGATATTTTAAATACTGGAGTTAATAAACATAGTTTACCTGTAATTAATGATACTGAACTTTGGCATATGCGGCTTGGTCACATAGGCGTTAAACGCCTTACCCAATTGGTTAGGAATGGTTTGATACCAGATCTTACCATTGAATCCTATCCAACTTGTGAATCATGTATTCAGGGTAAGATGACCAAAGCCCCATTTTATGGTGTGTTGGACACCGCCGCCACTAACTTACTAGAACTCGTACATTCTGATGTATGTGGTCCACTAAGTCAGATTGCTCTTAGTGGTTATTCGTACTTTGTTACCTTTACCGATGATCTGTCACGGTACGATTATGTCTATTTGATGCGTCATAAATCAGAAACCTTTGAAAAGTTCGAAGAGTTCCGAAATGAAGTATAAAAATAAACTGGTCAATATATTAAATGCCTTCGATCGGATCGAGGCGGTGAATATATGAGCAATGAGTTCATGGATTATATGAAAGAGAATGGGATTCTCGTTCAATATACTCCTCCAGGTACTCCACAGCACAATTGAGTGTCTGAATGAGAAATCGGTCTTTATTGGATATGGTCCGATCAATGTTGAGTTTTACAGATTTGCCCTATATTATGGGGCTACTCTCTTTTAACAGCTGAACATCTTTGAACAAGATTCCTTCAAAAGCTGTTCCTACGACTCCGTATCAGATATGGTTCGGTAGGAGACCAAATCTTAATTATATTAAGGTTTGGGGTTGTCCTGCCTATGTCAGGGTGACTCAGCAAGATAAGCTTTCGCCTCGAGGGCAAAAGTTTAGGTTTGTCGGATATCCTTCGAATACGAGGGGATATCTGTTCTATGATACCGAGCATCGAAATGTGTTCGTAGCTCGCTTCGTAAAATTTCTAGAAGTAGAATTTTTGTCAGAAGGTGGTAATCATAGACAGGTTGAGCTTGATGAAGTCCAACCTGAAAACAACGAACCAACGGAGGAACCTGAAGTTGAAGTAGATGAAGGACCTTCAACACACACACTCCGTAGGTCGGAAAGGGTATCTAGACCTCCTGAACGCTTGTATTTGATACAAGAAAAGAGTCTGGATGTTCTCTTAGTTGAAGAGACAGCTCCTTTCACCTATAGAGAATCGTTGTTGGACATCGACTCCGTGAAATGGCAATGTGCCATGAAATCCGAGATAGACTCAATGCATGAGAATCAAGTTTGGGACTTGGTTCCGCTTCCGAAGGAATTGTTCCTATTGGTTGTAAATGGGTTTACAAAAGGAAGCGCGAGCCTGACGGTAAGGTTGAAACTTACAAGACCCGACTGGTTGCAAAAGGTTACACTCAGCGACCTGGCGTCGACTACGATGAAACTTTTTCACCAGTAGCAATGCTTAAGTCTATTCAGATTTTGCTTTCTATAGCTGCGTATCATGACTACGAGATTTGGCAAATGGATGTCAAAACGGCTTTTCTAAATGGATTTCTTGATGAAGAAATCTATATGGAACAGCCGAAAGGTTTTGCATCCAGCGAAAACTCTGGCATGGTATGTAAGCTTAAGAAGTCCATTTATGGACTTAAATAAGCTTCACGAAGTTGGAATCTTCGATTCGACGAGATTATTAGATCGTCTGGTTTTCTCAAGAATTCAGAAGAATCCTGTGTGTATCAATCCTGTGTGTATCAGAAGGCCAGTGGGAGCATGGTCGTATTTTTAGTCCTATATGTTGATGACATCCTAATCATTGGGAATGATTTAGGTATGTTACAAGGCGTCAAAGCATACCTCTGTAAGAATTTCTCCATGAAGGACCTGGGAGAAACTTCTTATGTTTTAGGGATAAAACTCTATAGAGATAGACAAATGAGGCTGATTGGGTTATCCCAATCAACGTACATAGATAAGATCTTGGAACGGTATAATTTTGGTAACTGTAAGACAGCAAACATACCGTTCAGACATGGGATTCATCTTTCTAAGAAGATGAGTCCACAAACAGAAGATGAGAAGGTTAGAATGTCTAACCAACCTTATGCTTCGTGTTTGGGTAGCATAAAGTATGCCATGTTATGTATGAGGCCTGATATCAGTTTCGCTGTTAGCGTAACTAGTCGATATCAGTCCAATCCAGGTAATGACCATTGGATGTCCATTAAACATATCCTCAAGTATCTTAAAGGTACTAAGGATAAGTTAATTATTTATTAAGGAAACGAACTACAAGTTAACGGGTATACGGATTCTGATTTCCAATCGGATCCCGATGATAGAAAGTCTACATCTGGATTCGTATTTACCCTTAACGGAGGTGCAGTTTGTTGGAAGAGTTCCAAACAGGGATCGACATCAGATTCCACCACTGAGGCGGAATATATTGCAGCTTCTGAAGCTACAAAATAGGCTGTGTGGATAAAGAATTTTGTCACAGAATTGGGAGTTGTCCCAAGTATCAAGAATGCGATTCCGTTATACTGTGATAAAATTGGAGCCATTGCGCAAGCAAAGGAACCAAGGGCGCATCAGAAGTCAAAGCATGTGGAACGCAAGTACCACATCATTCGAGAGATTATGTCGCGAGGGGATATTGTCGTGTGCAAGGTACCGAGTGAAGATAATGTAGCAGACCCGCTGACGAAGGCCATACCTCCGAAGTTGTTTGATAAACACGTGAAGTCGATGGGTATTAGATACAATCGTTATTGGCATTAGAGCATGTGGGAGTTTTTTGTTGGGGTTGGTGCTCAGAGCGCCAATTCCCGGTTGTATTTATTTATGAATACTTCTGTAAAATATTATTATTATGAATAATATATGCAGTTTCTATATTATAATGTGTCTTTTAATATGGTAAAGACGTAATGACCTTAGAATGACTAGTCATGGTACAGTTGCAAAAGCGTCGCAACTGACATTGAGTTGTATCATGACGTTGTCATTCTCAGACAGTTCCTAGTCAAGGTTTACACTACTTGGTCAGTAAAGTAAACCCGTTGAGACCGGTACATGTCGTATACTGGAATATATGATTCCAATGGTTTCTCAATGAATCATAAGTCATGGAGACTAGTATAGACGTGTAGGTGTTTATAGCGGATAAACATTGAACGACTCACCGAAGATTCTTAATGGATGGTACACCAACGTCAATAAGAATCTTCTCGGGTTGTGTAGCACTTGTGATTCTTAGACTTGAGATGCCATTGTGGGCACATAAGACATCTTCTACACTTATATGGCAGTCACGTCACCGATCTATTTAGATCAGACCTCCGCCTATTCGTTGGGTGTAGATAGATCCTCAGGGTGTCCTATGTGTGTCAAGATATGATCCGTCAGTTCTGTGTATCAGAGCATAGGTAATCCACATGATTAGCAATCAGATAAAACCATGGGCCCATGGTACAGTTTAGAAACTAGTTCTAAACATTCTTTTTGAGATTTCTAATAGAATAGTCGACTGGATAATCCCCATAGAGATTTGACGTTTACATCTATATCTCTGGGATATATCCGGATACTGTGACAGAGGAATTATACATTTGCCATGACCTCGACCTATATGATTCATCGAGTTTATCCGTGATCGTCATAATTTACGGGTGGATTATGGACACGAAATTGGATTTCATGACGGATATGCCTGAATCTAGAGAGTCTCAATAATGAAATATACTCGTAGAGCACTAGAGCAACACTTATAAATAATGTTGATTATTTATAAAGTCGTTTAAAGGTTAAACACAAAATACATGCTTAGGGACTCAATAGTCCTTTCCTTAATTATTGTGTATTTACATTTAATACTTGATTAATTTAAATAAACATTAATTAATAGTCAAATTGAGATATTTGACTAATATCATAAATGTATATATGTATTTAATATTTAATGTAAATATAATACATATATTTAATATATTTGTATTTAATTAATTAATTAATTAATTGTTCAATGATTAAATTAATTAAAATATAAATATCTTAAGATTTGGATATTTATTTTTTAAGGCTTAGTTGCCTTTGTTGACTTAATTAAAATATCTATAAAGTGTTTATTAGATATTTAACAATTTGATAAAATTGAAATTCAAATGAAATTGAAATTAATTTTTCTTGTAAATGCTTGGCCAAATTCGGCCAAGGCTAAAGTGAGACAAGTATAAATTGTTTTATTTTTTCATTTGGTAATAACCTAATACACTTGAACCAAAAACTCCATTGAAAGAAAACAAGAGAATCTTGAGAGGAAGAAAGGAAAAGTAAAGAAAAACTTGGATTTTAGTAAGTTTTCTTAACTTGCTATTAGAGAGGAAATTGTTCCTTATGTTCTAGGCTACATCTTGTGATGTTCTTATGCTATTCTTTTATTTATTCTTTTTGTTTTTGGTGAATGGAACTTTGATGAAAGTGTTGAGCATGTATGATGATGGAAGCTTGTGACTAGTGTAGTTATAAGTATTCTTTTATTGTTTTGGAAACTTTGTTGCTATTCTAGAGTTGTTGACCCACTCTTAAATGACCTAGATTTGATCTATAGTCATTTCATTGTGTTGAGACTTTAATTGGATGGAAGAATGATGATTAAAGTAATTGATTTAACCAATTTGGTCTAATTTGTCCAATTTGAAGAAATTAAAAAATTAGGGTTTAAGACCTTATCCAAATTTGGGGCTTTTCATTTATGTTGTGTATTTGGATGTGTATATGATGCATATAAAGTTTCATGTTGATTGGATTTCATTTGGATGTATCTTGAAGCATGGAAGTGCAAAATGCACACTTTTGCACCCTAATGGTGCTCTCGGCCAAATGAGGGATTTTGGGTTTTTTGTTGCATTTGGTGTTTTGACATTTATGACATGTTAAGTTCATCTTAGAAATGATTTAGAATCATCCAAAGTTGATTTGAACAATTTCGGACTAAAATGAACAAAATACCAAGTGTAAGGGCAATTCGGTAAATTCACTTAAATTTGATTTATTGAATTTTATTTCATAATTTTATTATTGGGTAATTAAATAAATATTTATATTTAATTAATCCGAGAAAAAGTTTTGAAATCGGAAAATTTGATTTTCTACCGTTTCCGCTGCGTTACCGGATTTAGCCCCTAAAACCCATACAATGGCTGTAACGTGCCAAAGCTGTGCAGTCATGGTTAAAGGTATTTCATTTGCGCCGGTAGAACTTATATGATTAGAGACAAATTCAAGTGAAAGTGGAAATCCTGAACGTACCAAAGTTATCAAGACTACATCGGTAGCTTGAGTTTGTCATTGACATGTTTAACCTTGATACGCCTCCTTGTGAATGTGTCAAAGCTGTCATAACGAGAAACGATCAGGACCAAACCCAGGAGTCACAGTGAGTGTGATTGACAATGAGTTGTCTACCTAATGAATATACTTAGGCGAGAACGTGCCAAAGCTGTGAGTCGAAATATATTCATTGGGTCCACTTCCCATTATAGAATTCAATTTAATTATTGAATTCTCGTTTCCGTCGGGGATTACGGTATTACGTAAAGTAGTGGGA
>SKCR01004079.1:0-26881 GCA_019454045.1 Zanthoxylum bungeanum | reverse complement strand
GTGAATTCAATCCTGCGTGACATATTTCTGATCAACTCTAAGAGAGGCTAAAAAGAATCCAATATGATGTAGTTATGTGAATATCTGTCTGTGGTCATTATGTTGCACACATTTATGTTTTTTCTTTCTTTAGAAACTTGCTTTTTCTCCTGGGTCATTTATGCATGTAATTTTGAAGCTAACTCACCTCTTCTTGCAGTTCTATATGTATGGAAGCTTGAAGCAAATGATGTTGCCATCACTGCAAGTGCAACCTGGTGCTCAACCCAACACCATACAAACGGTTTGTTCCTCTTCTAAATTTTTTTTAAAAAACATGTTCCTCTTCCAAATTTTATAAAAAAAAAACATGTTCCTCTGGCTGCTGGCTAAGAAAAAATTGTTTTCAGCCTTCTTCTAAAACACTTAAGCAGGATCTGATAATATATTGCTGCAGCTAGTTTGTGGAGGAGTGGCTGGATCTACTGCTTCTTTGTTCACAACTCCTTTTGATGGGGTGAAAACAAGATTACAGACGCAGGTATGTAATTTTATGCATCAGTTAATTCACTCCATGTTGATTTTATTATAAATTTTCAAGTTTAACCATTAAGATATTTGATGGTAACTGATTTTTGAGGATACACCTAATAATGGGACTTTCTGCCTCTCAACTTAGATTTTAAGGATACTCACTTTTAAGCTGTAATATAGCTCAAGTTTACAATTTAGTGCGTTCTATAAAGTTCAACACCTTGTAATTTTAATGGGCTTTTCCCAAAGGGGAAAAAAATTAAAAAGTACTAGTTTGTTTTGACTGGAATTGAGAGCTTATGAGTTATGGCGATGCACAAGTTGTAGTAATAACTAGATTGGATTTCGCTGTTATTCTTGTAACACCCCGGTAACCCGATGAATACTAAGTTAGGAATGGAATAATACTTATTATTTGATCATATGAAAGTGGATATTAGGCTCATGAAATTACTTTAAACTTATTCGACAAATTCCTTGTAGTACCGTTAAGAAAGTTGTTTTTAGGTTCAACACGGACAATCTTTAGTATTCGGACCGTAGCTTTCTCATACGATATCCGATTTTTATAAATTTTATATCGTTAGAAAGCTAAGACCAAGACCTGCTACTTTCACGTTGTACATTTCTTCAAATTCGAATTTGAAATAGACTGAAAATGAAAATCAGATTCGGACGAACAGTGTCTAAGGACTGATTTGGGAAAATCCTAAAGTTTTCAACATTTTCACCATTTATTTATTTTACCATCTGCCCCTAGTATATAAAGGGAACATTACCCTTCCACCCTTCACATTTTTTAGAGGAAGGGACGTGAGAGAGATGAGGAAATTCAGAAATCCTCTTTATTTCTTCAACCAAAATCATGTAATCCAAGCTTCAATCATCACATGCAAGCTTGGAAATGAGAAGAGGAAGCTTAGATAATCTAGCTAGTGAAGAAATAAATGAAATCAAGGTGAGTTAAGCTTAACCCAAATCCTTGATATAATGGGTTTTGATGATTTGATGATTGTGGAGTGTTGATTGGATGTGCTTGAGGTTGTTTACATGACTATTATGCTTGAAAGTTAATAATTTGAAAAAACCCCCAAATTAAGAAAACCCTAGACATGGATTACATTAGAATCCATGGAGTTTAATGTTGTAATTTGATGATTTGAGGATTAATGGATTGTGCTTGGGTGATGGTAACATGTGTTATGTTGGAAATTGATTGAGAGTTGAATTTGTTTCTTTTGTTCTAATGTTGAAGTGTTAAAAAAAAAATGCTTGTGTGAGGGTGGTAAGGTTGGTTGATCTTGTGTTATGTTATATAAATGGTGAAGTTTGTGCACTTGACACACCAAGTGTTTGATGAAATTACAAGCTCATATTAAATTATGAAATTGGTATGTTGGGCAGTAAGTTTAATGAAGTCATATTCTGAATAGGTTATAATAATTCAGTTGTATCTGGAGTTTTTGATGCCCAAATGATAAAGTGTAAATTTCTGGATAAACTAGACACATAAAGGAGTAACATATTCAAAATTTAGAATTTTTGGACTTAAGATGAGGCCGGAATGAATTTTTTAAGTCGGGCAATCTGCAGCCCCTGTGCCCAGTTTTTCTGGTTGCACAACCCTTGAACCTCAGACTATAACTTGAGTTTCTAGTATCGGAATTGAGAACCGTTAAAACCTACATAAACTAGGTACATTATGGACCATTCCAGTAAAATTTCAGCTTCAGATTCATCTCCAATTAATCACAGTGAATTTTTAAAGTTAGACATCAAACAGTGAATTTTGTAGCGATTGGTAAATATAAGTTTTGCTACATGGTTTGCACAACTCCAAATCTTAGCCTGTAAAATTCATAGGTTCCATAGATATATCTAGCACTCCAGTATATTAAGTGTCCATGCATTTTTATATTCTTTCATGTGACAAAAATATTCTGAATTATAAAGAACGAAAACTAATATTGTTTTGACTTTAGATCGACTCCAGAACACTCAAAGGTCACCCATGCTGTGTACCATCCCTGATTTATTATAGCACTGTGAGTGGATACTTTTCTCTTATCTGAGAGTATTTATTTTAAAGTTTTTAATTGTGATTTCTGATATGATTTTGCAGATTATTGATTCATTGATTTTACTTAAAATGATGATTTCATGTGAATATGATATATGATTTAAGCTTTTGATAAATGCTTTGATGATGAAATTGTTTTCAAAGATATGGATTTATGATTTTGGAGGCATGGAGGAAAAATCCACCTCAGATGTAACTTGATACAGATATGAAATTGACGGATATGGAATTGACGGACATGATATTGATGTGATATTGATGGGTATCGGTATTGATACCGGGTATAGACGTGTGCACACGGGATACAGGACTAGAGATGACAGATGCCCTAAATCCTGGGTATTGGGCTAGAGGGACTGTGAGTACAACGCCTCTAGACCCGGATTTCAGAGACAGATTGGTGGCACTGATAGCACCACTGTTTACTGGTTTAGTGGCTTGGGGGACTGTGCGTACAACGCCCCAAGACCACAGGATTATTGTACATGATGGCCGATGATATTCTTACAGATGATTTTACATATGTTTATGAATGATTTTCACAAAGGTTTTGAAAAGAAAATCCTGACTTATTGAAAATTCGGGGTTATCCTAAGTTCTGACCCTATGCGGAATTACAGACAATAAGCAGGACAAGTCCTGTTACTGCTACTATGGAATTGCAACAGGCAATTTAACAAATCAACCAACTAAAAATAATAAGCTGCAAATGTAAAAACAATAACAATAATTAAGCAGCAAATAAAATCAATCACACAAAATTCAACACAGTGATTTTGGTGACGAAGTGGAAAACTCTTCCGAGTAAAAAACCACTCCGGGTATAGGCTACCACCCGAATCTACTATATCGAGAAAAACTTACAGCGATGGTCAAGACCTATGGTGGCAACTCCACCAACTCAAGTACCTCTATACTGCAAGAACTCAAGGCAACTCCTCAAGCCCGCGACCCACGGTTTTCTTCAGAACCTCTGAAGTCTCTGAGTAGATTATATCACCAATGACGCCGGAACTCCGACTACCAAACTTCCTCCTAAAGAACTCTAAAGGATTAGGGAATTTGGGTTAAGTTGTGTTGAAGGTTTATCAAAGAATGGATTTCACCATTAACAAAGAAGACATAAGATTCAAAGAGTCTTCAAAGTGAAATCCAAGAGAGTTGAAAGCTTTGAGAGTATTTGGCTCAAGGGAAATATGCTTCAGCTCTTTCAACACCTAAGAATGGCGGCTACAGTGTTATATTTATAGGTAGGGTGAAAAGCTAGGGTTTTGCAGGCCAAAAACGCGTTCAGATCGCAGTCGCGTTCGAACGCTTACTAGAACTCTACACGAACGCGCCCTTTCTGTGAAGACTCGTTCGAACATCCATCGAACGCACAACGAACGTGAGCTCTCTGGAATGCCCCGTTCGAACCCCACAAGAACGTGCCTCGAACGTTTGCTCTCTGGAATGCTCCCGTTCGAACCCAATAAAGAACGTGACACTAACGCCAACCGTTCGAACACTGCAACGAACGCACCACGAACGTATGTCTGATGCACAGCAGCCAGAACCAGTCCAATTGCACAAAGATCTTCAAGAAAGATTACAACTCAATTGAACTTGTTTTGTCACGGACACATGCCAATAAAAATGGAACTAACACTTATATTTTATGGATTCAAAGACAAACTTTTGAGACATGATTTGAAGAGAATTGTTTATTAAAGGAATTCTCAAAAGAACTCATGTTTTAAAGGAATCCCATTAAATGTTTTAGAGCAGATATTTCTTGATATGATTTTGGTTTTAGAACCATGAAATTTTATAAAGTATTTCAATTATGTTTTGAACTATTCACTCACTAGGTCGTTCAAACGACCTAACCCCCCGCTCCCAGTGTTTTTATTTTGCAGGATCTCCCAGAGGACAAGCTCGAGAGGGCGGATACTGTTGGCAGTCACCTGGGTGTTGAGTCCACCAGATTGAGTCTAGAAGTCAGCATAGTCAAGGTCAAGTAAATATTGCATGACATATATTGCATAGTTTCAGTCATTGAGTGTGAGAATAACATCAGATTTGTAATGTAAAGTACATTTAAGTTCATTGTATGAAAACTTGAGATGTATTTCTATGAGTATTGAGTTAAGCATTGAACCATTTGCATAAACTTTGTTTGAAATGAGTATGACAGCATTGATCAGTCAGATTGATATGAGGCTTAGGGGATAGTACGGCCTATTCCCTACCGGTAACATCTCCCGAATTGGGGATGTTACAATTTTTCTCCTTCATGATACCTGGTTATCATAGTTCTGGATCATTTTTCGAATGTACATACTCGATCACTATGCAGATTCCTGGATCTGCAAGCCAGTACAGCAGTGTGCCCTCCTGGAAGTAGGCAAGCATGAAGGTTTGAAAGGTCTCTACAGGTACCAAGCTATCTGCTTCAGTAATTTTAAAGCTTGAATTAAAAATTTTATGAAACGTTGCTGCTGTCTAGTTCTTGTAAGGTGGTCCTTTTTCCCTTTTTATAAACATAATTTATTATGTCCCTGAATCTATGATTTTATAATTGCGTTTCATATATTTGTCATCAGGGGATTGATTCCTAGATTGGTTATGTATATGTCCCAAGGGGTTGCATCCTATGAATTCTTCAAAAGAGTATTTTTCTGTGGAGGTGCCACAACTTAATACACTCAGAACCCAGCATGAACGAACCAAAGAAGATGATGCAGTATCAGCGGAATCCCCATGTCCATGTACATAATCGGCGACACCTGTGGTATCATAACAATCACAACCATGGCTGCACAATTTTCATTTGATTTAATAAATTTGCTTTAAAACCTCCCAATTCTTTAAATTTAGTGGGTGACTACAGGTGCTAAACCATGGTTTGATCGTGCATTTATCTTTTATCACTAACATTTGGGGTCTCAAAACATCTCAATTTTAGTCTCTCATTAGATAATCGAATTTTATTACTAATAAAATAACTTGATATTTCGTTTAACCACTCGATGAATAAATGTCGCATAAAATTTGAATTTCAAGTGGCATTTCAAAGAAGCATGTAATTGATTTAGGCGGGAGGTAGCAGAATTGATGACATGTATTGAGAGAGAGATGCTATCGATAATCATATGGTGATCAGTTGTTAGCTCCACAAAAACTAAGTATAGAAAGCTCCTAAAAGTTGACACTTTACAGACACAGCTAATTCCCAAGATTACAACTAAACTCATTCCCAAAAATATACAGACCCAACCAAAAGTGATTTTATATATATATATTCCTAGCCCTCGGCTTTCTTAGCATTTGAGTCAGAACTATCGTCGGTCTTGGACTTGCCAAATGATCTCTGAGCCTCAAAGATGGGCATGTATGCTTCACTTGATTTTTTGAGGACATCATTGCCTGATTTCTCAGACTCGCGAGGACTCAGCAAATTCTTTTCAAGGCTCTCGAACTTGGCAGTAGCCAAAGGTGATATGCCTACGCTTTTTGCTGCAGAACCTGGTCCATCTATTGTCAGTGAAGACGCTTCATCTCTGGAAGCATACCACGAATGACCACAGGGGATACATTCCAACTGAAACCATACCAAAGATAAATTCAAATAAAGTTTTTAATGGCAAATAACCAACAAAGAAGAGTTAATTATAAACAGATGCCTTAGGCAACTACTAAAACGATGATTCATGCATATTGGTTTCTCTTGCACTGTTTGCTTATAATACTGTTGTGTAACACAAAATCACAGCTTAAAATCATGAATACACAGAGTAGTACAGGCCTAGGATTAGATTAGCAAAAACCTTCATCTCACGTAGCATGTGTTATCTGAATGATAGCAACTCAATCGAATATATATCGTACAGCAAAAAAAAAAAAAGAATTAATATCAGCACGTAAGATATAACATGCAAGAACCTGATAGCGGTCTCCATGTCCTGCTTGAATGATGTCCCTGAGACCCACTTTACACTCATTGCACCTTGAGCACCTAGCATCTGTCATCTGTTTTACAAGCAAAAAGCTGAAAATAAGCACACATCACAGCAAAGAAAATTGTGCTGAACTCCTAAATTTTGGACCAATATGAGGTAAAAGACTGTAACCTGCATTTGCTCCAACTCATCAGGCTCCTTCTTTGCTGTCTCCTCTGCCATTAAACCCTCCTAAAATAAGACGATCAGATGAGATATCTCCCCATTCACACTCATACAAAGACACAAAACACATATACCCAATGTTCCACTAAAGATCCTAGTGGTTTATTCACAGTGATGCAAATACCAAATGCTACACAGCTACTGCAGTGCCAGTGTGTTTGTGTCCAATATTCACTTGTAGCATAATCCATAGCAAAACAATTCTATCATGTGTGCAAACGTTCATAGCCAAATAAAAGATTGAGCAGATATTTTATGCATCACATACAGTTGAAAATTGTTATACCACAATTTGAAAAGATTCAAGAAGCAGAAGAGGGTAAAAGGGCAGCAAATATGCAACATTAGTAACATAAATGTTATCTAATATTAGATGAGCTACACGTGAGCAGAAAAGCCATTATTGTGAAAATTGGGAGGGAGGGATTGTTGGATTGATAACATCATAACAACATATGGAAGATCCCCAGTTTCATCTTGTCAATTTGTAGCCATATTAAGGCTTCCACCACCAAATATCTATTATATATTCCCTCCTTACAGTTAAAATACAAGTATAATGGAGACCAATAAACATAATCATTTTTACCAGTTGCAGATGCCCAACTAGATTGAGATAAAGCACTTTTTCACAAATGCAAGCTAAAAGAACAAAAAACAAACCCACAACTACCAACTATGGTAAAATAGTACCTTTTAACTCATAAGGTTCAGTACTTTAAAAAGGTTCCAACTCCCCATTAGCAGATAAAACATATACTCATGAATGCAGAAACAATAACAATAATACATAAAAATAATATAAAATAAAAATTATAAAATAACTATCAACTATGACAAAATAGCACCTTTAACTCATTGGGTGACATGTTCAGTATCTTAGAAGGTTCCAACTCCCCATTTAGAAGACGCCGGGCTAGCAGTGCCGTACTCTGCCAAGAATAGAAACAAAATAAAATAATTAAAAGCAGTTAAACACCTCTATGATCACATTCACAGCTAGTTGTTGTCAAATCTGAAAGACATTCACAATAATTACAACCTATCTTTATTGTATAGTCATTCTTAAAAAATAAAAAAATGGTATAAAATACAGTCTATCATTGTCTTTGATTAAGAAAAAAGTTAGTTGCATAACCCACTGCCTTATAATTTCACCGCTGAGAAAAAGCTATAACATGAGACCATAGAAGTTTGGGGGTGTACATGCAGACAGAATGAAAAATAGATTATATTAATTCATGCATGCAAACAAGTTTGGGTCTCTAACAAATGTTTGCATGTACTTAATTATGCACACAAGCTGAAAGACAACCTTCTAACCTTAAGATTAAACAAAAGCTGCCGCATTTTTTGGTTATACTTTTGAAAATCCGAAGAAAGAGCATCATGTGAAGCCTTCTCAAGAGCTGTAACAGCTGCAATGGCAGTATCTGGCCAGATAAAAGACTTCCCATTCTGTAAAAAAAGGGAAAATTATTAAACCATCTGAATCAACATCCATGTGATACTCCAAGTTTCCATTCACATGAATCAGGTCCGAGAAAATGATATATTCATGTAAGAAATAGGAAAATTGGGTTGATAAAAATAAAAAAATTATGAACATATAAATTTCAAACCATCTGACTCTTTTCTCGAGATCCATTTTCAGCTCCAGCTGACTTATCCTTGCTTTCATGGTCAATCCCAACACAACCACCTTTCCCATTCTCATCTGCAGGCATGCTGTCAGCAGAATTGCACATGTATTGAAGGCCATGAAGAAGCCTCTCTAACCATTTGTCACGATGGGTTTCGCCAGTCAATGCCTTAAACTTTGCTAAAATGTTGTAGTATTCTGATGCAATGCTAGTACAGCTTCCTGGTGTATCGGCCTTAACATAGTGATCTGACCTGGTTGTGGAATCTTCCTCTCTTGAAACATCAAGAGGTGATATGCTCTTCTTCCGCAGGGTTCTCTTAGCCTTTAACTGATCTTCCAGCTCCCGAGCAGCAGTTTCTTCAGGCTCAATGTCAGGAAGGTCTCCTAGACGTGCTCGAGTCTTCTGAACTAGGAGATCAATCTCATGCTGCTTATTATCTTCATAGTCTTTATCAGTGAGCTTCCATAGTTTCCGCTCCACAGTGTCGTAAACCCTTTGGACGATAAAACCAGGGTGTTGTTTACGATTTGGAAGCTGCTTGTGTATGGGGACAAAATGCACAACACACTTATGCATCACAGATTCTGCTGGAACCTCATCACGGTGAAAACTATAAAACAGCTCCCTCGTATCACGGGATAGCCAATTTCCACCACCTTTTCTGTCAGCCTCTTCAGGTCGATAAAACCACTGCCCAGTAACCATCATGCTCCCATCTTTGGACCGAGTAATATCCTGTCAACAGAAGAATATTCCCTTATTCAAGCAAGTGTAACAAACTAACAAAGACATTTAAACATCCAAACAGAAAACAAGTTAATAAATACAAGTAAACAACTCTGATTTACAGTACAAAAGTTCATCAAAACAGTGAAAATTTGGGCAACCAAAGATGGAGACACCACATTAGCATCCGTGATGACACAATGAGCACTGTAAAACTTGATTGTGTCCCCGTAATGAATTAATTACTCCGATGCGGCAACAATACAGCATATAGGCATTTTTATTAAGAAGAACAAAACACTTTATGTAGCATTATTATCGTAGTATCAGAAGACAATTACCTTGATGATTGCCACATAAGGCTTCTGATTTGTATCCTCAGGAGTTAGAAGCACCGGATCCTCCTGCACAAAAGAATTAAACATTCCAATAGAAGTTAAACGAACATAAATCTTCCAATTTAATTTTACAAAATGAATGCAAAACCCTAAAATTCAGAAATGCAAGCGAAATCCAATCAAATTCACTATAAAAAGATAGTGATTCTGCTTTAAAAAGAAAAAATACTCACTAGTTCGTATTTATTGCCGTCGAATTCAAAAGCCTCGTAATGGCTCCTCCGTCCTCTTCCTTTACCGGAAAATCGAACCGGTTCACCAACCGGTTTAGCGTCCTCCTGAGGTTGCTCTTCCTCCTCTTCTTCTCCATCTTCAACGTCATCGTTTCTTGGCTTCTCATATTCTTTTTCCTTTCCTCTATCTCTCCTCTCCCTCTTCGATGTCTTTCCTTCTTCTTCTTCTTCGTCTTCTTCTTGAAGCTTTATTCTCTTCCTCTTGCTTTGCCTCGATGATTGCTGTTCTTTATTCTCTTCTGATTTGCGTGTTCTTGACGGAGGCGGTACGTCGTCGTCTTCGTCGCTGGTCGAGACCTGAGCGAATCGACGGTTCCCCATTTTTCACTTTGACTTTGCCTGCCTCTATGGATACTGAAAATAGTGTACGACCCCGCTAAAGTGTCAACATATAGAAAACGCCTGGCGGTGCAAAAACGGTCACCTTTTTTGCTTGTAACTACGGTTTTGCCATCTTTTATATTAAATATGGTAATTATACGAAAATTATATATGTGCCGGATGTATATATCTAAGCATGTATGTTATGAGAGAGATGACATATAGTCAATTATACCATCCAATATCATCTATCAATGCAATAAAAAATAAAAGGCAAAAGATTTTTACTTGTATTTCTCCACTGATATGAAAATTGAAACCGATAAATTCTGAGATGGTGTCGAGATATGCATTTAGGTATTACATACATTGTAAAGGAAAATACAAATCCAAAGAATACAATCAAAATGCTGTTATAGCTCTCTAACTATTACATCAAAGCTTCAAACTGTTGTGTTTCCTCCGAAAATTGATTTGGGATTTCAAAGTTTGTCATGCTTACAAGGAGAATGGGATTGGTAAGTTTGTAATGTTTTGGCCATCATCATTCTCTCTTCTCTCAGCAATTTCTTTTAGGCTTGTCCAGGAAGTTCTTCTCTTCCTTTTACTTGAAGCACTGACAGTTTTATCATCAGTTATGGCTGAATTACTCTCGGTTTCAGATGAATTTTTAGTTCCCGGTTTGCCTCTCCTTCTCTTTTTCCCCTCCAGGGTAATTTTAGAATTCAATGGAGTTATTGGACTGTTCGATATAGGAGAATCTTCGGCTATTGCTGGCAAAGCTATCTCATCCACTTTACTAAACATATCCGTCCCTTTGTCTTTCACGTTGTTGGTAGGCTGCTCAAGTGGTGACTTACCACATTCTGGTTTCGAAGACGGTTTTGTCTTCGAGGGGCATATCTCTTTCATGTGCCCTTCTGGAGTCCCTCTCTTGAGATTACAATGTGAACAGAAATGGCACCTGTAAACCACTCTGTTCTGTGTAGAAGTTTTAGGCTTCTTATGTCTACGTCTTGACTTAACTTGGTATTTTTCAATCCGAATGGTGCAGTTAAAGCCAGGCTGAAGAACTGTCTCACATCTGCAAAATAATATTTTGTTTTCAGGGTCACCATATAAATTCAAAAGTTGGCTTTTAGAGCTATCATGACATTCATTCTGTTTAAGGAGGCATTAAGGTTAATCCATTTGCACTCTAATGCAGTCAAAAGTTCTAATAACAACAGCCAACTTTACAACTAACTCAATTTGAATTCTTGAATCTTGTCAGAGACTGAATAGAATTTAAGGAAATACCATCTTATTGTCAAGAAAAAATCACATAACTTAATTTGTAGACATGCCTCTTGGTGATGTTATATGCTCTTTACAAAGAGAATACACCGACAACCAAATAAAAGCAACAGGTTATGCTATTTCAACTTAAATTTTTTTACTTATTTCATACAATCCAAGGGTGGATGAATTGGCATTATTGAATGTTCTTTGACATTTACTATCTACCATTGGATTGCATGAGATAAATGGCTCAAAATTTTAAGTTGAAATAGTCCTACCCAAGAGCAACAGGTGGACACACAGACGACAAAAGCACACAGCAGTATTTCTAGCTAACCCACTACGGTCCAGGTATGCTATTGGAAAGTGCTCCTCTTTGACCACATCTTTAAAAGGTAGAATGACTAGCCAGTTTCAGTACTAAGATGTCATCAACTAACAAAGAATTAGGAAAACTTTGTACAAGAAACAATAAAGATCAGAGACTCCTTAGTAGTTCTACCCAAACTCCATCCACATACATGAAATACGTCACCAACAGATCATCAAACTAATTACCCTGATAACTATCCTCTTGATTCTCTGTCTGACACCAATTCAATAAATTTTTTTAAATAGGAAAACTTATATTTTTCTAGTAAAACCGCAACTAAAGCAAATTCCATGTGTGTCGTGTTCGCAGATGCCTGTAAGTCTATTGGAGTTGCATTATAAAATCAATGCTGCAAACACTCGGTAAACCATTCAAAGAAACTAATGATCATCTATGTATAACGGAACTTAATCATCAAATAACCGCCAAACCAGCGCCTTGCAACTTAACCCATTTACAGTTATATAAAAACAGTGGCAACAATGCAGCTACAACAACATAGACGCACACAACTTGTTTCAAAAAAGTACATTAGTCAATAACGCATTACTTCATTACTTGTATACAGTATCAATACAGTGAGTCAAATCCCATTCCGATAAAAATAATATAAATACGCATGGATGATCAAACTTGTATTTCAAAAATTTATACATATAATAGATAATCAAGTTTAGACAGAACCTTTGGCAACAAAACAAAGAGGGGTCCGGTTGCAATCCCAATGCCTCGTTGGCAGAGGCCAAGCGGTGTCCAAAAAGCGCGGCCAAAGAAGGAACGAAAGCTTCGCCGCTAGCCCACACTGCAAGGCTTTGTAAGTGTTCGAGTTTCAATTTAGACTTGACGTTTGTGGTGTTGGCTTGCTTTTTCCCTGTCTTTTCTTCTCTAAGTGAGAGAGGCTTATGAGAAATAGATTGCAAGTTTGATGATTTTCTGGCTCCTCCTCTCTTGCCCATGTTTTGTTTCGCTCAGATATTTGGTCGAGCAGCTGGTGGGCGACTATTGAAAGCTACCGATTCGACTTTACTTCAGAGAAAGGAAGGGTTGGCCCCTAAGAACGAATTTTGGGCTGGGAATGGAAACAATCGGTCCAATTAGACAACCATGAAAGGCTTTATTATCAAAGCTATCCCTATCATTTAAAAAAATAACGAATTAATCTACAAGCTTACTATTTGTCTCAGATTAGTCCCTGATTAATAGGAGGGGTAGAATCAAAATCCTGAATTCATAGAATATTAGATTCGAGACGAAAAATCATCTCAATACAAATTTTATTCGGAATTTAAGATGATTTTTCATCTTAAATCTTGAATTTTAACATAAAATTCTCAATTAAATTGATTCAATTTGTTTAGTATAACTATAGCTTAGTTTTCTGGTTTTCTGTAAGGGGTGGGTGTGTGTTTTTTATTTGTTGGTACTTTATGATTTTTTTAAAGGATTAACTTGATGACTTAATAAACTTGGTGTTTGTTTGTTTTTGTATTTGAAGTCTTACTTTATCTTGTTTTAAGATATTTTGTTTGTTTGTTTTTATTAGTACATCTGTTAGTTTCATACACTTATTCTTTTTTTTTTTTATCGTTGGAAATCCGATCGCCAAACTATCTATTTCGGGCTTAAGCGGAGCAGGTAAAACCATCGACTGTCTTAGGTTATTATAAGGAACGTACTCCCTGAATTTGAACTCAATATCTCAATGTGAGATCTTTAGTCCTACACCACCAAACCACATATCTTAAGGACTTCATACACTTATCATTTAATATAAAAATGATATTTTTTCTGACTTGTATCGAACTACAAAATGACATTCTAAATATTGTACAGTGAATTCCATAAAATTTAGCATCATGATTATTATTTTATAATTTTATATTTTCTTATAATTCATACTATCTACAACTAATTTGTAAATTATGGGGATATATATTTAATAATAATTTAAGTTTCGATTGTGGCCACATTCATCCAGTATGTTTGGTTTGGGGGGTTTTGGAGGGGAAGAGAGGGGAGGGGAGAAGAGATGTTATTTTAAATTATATTTGTTTGGTTTAATTTTTTTAAGAGGATGGGAGGGGAGGTAAATCTCTCATAAGCCAATTTTAGCTCTCATCCAAAAGTTGAGGTTTTGGAGAGGAGAGAAAGTGAGCAATTAAAATTTTAAATACATTAACTAAATTATTCATACTTATACATTAAAATCCAAAATTATCATAATTACAAATATCTCTTATATTTGCTTCACCATTCAATTTTTCCTATTATCTTCTCTTATATTAACACGTATTATGTAGAGCTTTTAATTTTATTATTTGTTTAATTCAAATATAATATAAGCCTATATTGTTTTAATTTTATTTATAAAATGCTTCAATGATAAAATAGTAAATTAGTTTTAAAATCTCTCACATCCCTTATTGAACCAAATATATATCTAATTAAAAACGATTTCATCCTCTCCCCTCCTCTCATTTGAACCAAACATATATTTAATTAAAATATCTTCCCTCTCATCCCCTCCCCTCCCCTCTCATCCCATCCATTAAAATCTCTCACCTTCCATTCCATTCGTTGAACCAAGCAGACATTAGATGATTAAGTATTATTCTAATAATGAAATTTACTAATCTATAAAAATAAAAAAAAAAGGTGTCATTTAGGGTTTCCGACCACTTGCCAGTGAATTTGATTTCGCTAAAATTGGTTGATTTAGTTTTTCACCAAAAAAATTTTGATTTTTGATTAATTAATTATTGATATTCAATTTTAAAAAACCACTCGATTTGTAAAAATACTCATTTGTTTATTATTTATTTTTTTTTTTTTGGAAACTTTAGTCATTTCTCACAATTTTATGATTATTTATTTCATAATTAATGATGAGTGATTAATATCTCTATATTTCATGCTCTCGGTCTTAATGTTTTGTGAGTAATATCAAATTTTTATGAGTTTTGATGTATTTTTGGTGTATTTTTACAGGTTAAAACCATATCACTACTCAATGGAAATAACTATAGTTAAAAACTAAAAGATACAAAGCAAATTGAGGTGTATTTTAGAATGAAAACACGCATCCCGACGCGCGTAGCGCGTCGAGAGACGACGCCCATGAAGCAGCATCGCAACACGTGCCAAGTGAACCAAGTGAAGTCGCGACACATTACGCGCATCGCTGCACGAGAAATTCGTCTTAAATCCGTCATATATCCGATTTTTAAGTATGACACACCTCATTGATCTCGTATATAAGCATACGTTCGTCTTAAAACCTTTGAGCCTACATAGCATAGAATAACGCCAATAGCAAGGCAATTAGTGCTTAAATTTATAGGTGAATGCTGCAACGAAAGTTTTTTCTTTCCATTTCTCTATAGATTATATTTTATGAGTCATTGTTTTGTATTTTTAATGATTAGTATATTCTTATTGATTATTATGAGTAGCTAATTCATTAAATATATGGTTGTAATGAATCCAACCATGTTTAATTAATTATTTGCATATTTTGTATTCGTTTGTGTTTTTTATTTATTATTTATTATTATTTGTACTTTGATGTTTATTTTATTGGTTTGGTCAACAATATAATAATTTTGATAAATCATTAGAATCTCGACAGAGAGAATTTAGGTTAGCCGTGCAAATAATAGTGTATGATTTATTCGTTGAATAAATTTCCCTTCAATATATAAATATACATGCAGGGTATGCATAGCTAATATTAGAACTTGACCTTAATTAATTCGGTTTAATTTAATTAACATAGACATATAATTAATTGATTTAATATATTAATCTGACCATCAAAATAGACTTGTGAATAATTTAGTGTTATATGTTAATAGTTAATAACAACAATCCAATTGAATAGAAAGTACCCAAATTTATTATTTGCATATTTAAGTGAAATTACAACATTAGATTTCTTTTAAAAAAAAAAAAAAAAAAAAACTGTGACAGGGAAAAGCACCCCTCTTCCCTAAATCACAATATTTGTTTAAACTGATTTAATTTGTTTGGTGTTTCCCTAATTCCCAATACTGGATTACTCGGTTCTAGATACATTCTTTCCGGACGATCATCAGCCATCCAAACTTTGCCACGTTGCAATGATGATGTGGCTAAAACTGGATCTAGTGAAATTTTTGTACATTGTCTGGCGATAGAGGCCTGGCCCAGCGGCTTTTCAGAGAAGAATCTGGCGATACCTTCTGGAAGGAACAAGGACAGGTGGAACGTTCTCCATCGTTGTACCACTCTTCGTTGCCCCAACAGCTATCCAATTACCCGAAAATAAAGGGCGTAAAAAATACCCATAAATAAATGAAGATTGAGTTTTACCAAAATGAGAGAATTATAAAACCATGGGAAAAAAAGGGGCGGGATTACTTTCACAAGCTTCTAGACGTGTTCTTAAATTAAAACGTTTATGTATAGATCTCACTAGAAGGTCGGCAGTGTGGTGCTTGACTCGAAAAATTGAGTCCGGATTTAATATAATTTTATCAAATTTAGTCTATTAAATATCGAATTTGGTTTGAAGTTCGGAACAAATTTTCGTATATGAGATAATTTTATTTATCTCGAATTATAATATAATATAGATTATATAATATTTGTACGAGACATGAAGTGACTCATTCATAAATCTTTTTTTTTTTTTTTAACAATTAGTTAGGTTTACCAAGTTTATTATTATAAGTGCAACAATTCGGCTCATGGGATGTAACAATTGGTTTAATTTATAATTGTAGCATTTGATCGTTATCAACATATAATTGTGAATATGACTTATTGTTTCATATATTATTATGCATAGTCCAGTGTGTATCATGATAGACAAAAGTGGGGATTTGCCGTGATTAAAAAGATAAACTATAGAATAATAATGAGTGAATTATTGTGTAAATGTTGATTCAATGTTAATACGTTCTGATAATCACTTTAAGTTTAATAATGTCCAGGATGGTCACGAGATAGTCAAGTGATCGATCAAAAACCAAATTTTAGGTCAAAAATATAATATCTAAATTTATTTAAAATTAATATTTATTGTAATAATGAAGTTATTTTTTTATCGATAGGAGATCGTCTATTTTAAAAATTCATATAAGATTCTCAAAATTCAAGTTCGTCCTAAATAATTCCAATCATAAAATATGTGTAAGGTATTTAATATTACATCAATATCAAGACGTCCACTAATTTGCAATAATTTAACAATTATGCTCATTGAAAATTTTAACTTCGCATTGTATACGTAATTGTTAATTATTTTTTTACTTATTTAAATTATTTATATATATTTATATATAATTAAAACTAAATTCAAATAAATGAAGATATGTAAAACACTTCCTTAATCAATTTAGAAAAAGTAAAAAATGACCGTAATAATCTAATTTAATATCTAAATATGCTTTCTCGTATGAAATATATTTTACATAATTAATAATTACAATTTCAATACAAATAATAATTATTGATGGGTGTTTTTCATTCAAATGTAATATATGAAATTTACCCCGAATAAATCTATATCAACTGTTAATTTATTTGGTTAGTGAGAACCACACACAAACTTGACAAGAGATTGACAACCACAGATACATGATTTATGTGGTTCGGCAGAAAGTTATTCCAATCTATGTGAACGGGAGAAAGATAAATATTTTTACTAGTATTGGATAAATATCGACCCGAGCGCCTAACAAATGAATTACACAATTCTTAGTAAATAATCCATCGAGTTTATAATGTGTCGGGTACACGACTTACTTTCTCTTTCTCACTCTTAGTTTGCTTTTATAACTTTGTTCTTAAATTACAAGTGTTGTAAAATGTGAAAATTGTTAACCCTTTCTAATGTGATTTATACCTATTTATATAGGTTTTCAAAATTTTTGTTGTAACCGACCCTGATGTCATATCATGTCACTAAATCATCATTACAACTTTTAGTCATTGCTTTCACCACCTCCTCAGTCAATCAAATAGGCTTGTTTATCTGTCATTGCACAGTCATATGACGGACTCTGGTGGCTACTACACTAGCCTACGGTGGCTCTACTCTGCCACTGTATCGACATATGGCAGCTGGCAAAGCCTATAACTAATATGAAATTTTGATTTATCTATTTTATCATTAGCATTCTATATGCACCTATTTACAAGTAGGACATACGTCACGCTGCTCCCAAATTGATCGATCATTATCTCATATTCGTTCATCGAGTCAGGTAACCGAGACAAATTGTACTCTTTCAAATCCAGCCTTTCAAGGTCGTCGAGTCGATCACCTTTTGAGGATGATACTTCATCGGGTTAGACTTAACAAATTTTTAGATCACCCAAAAAAAATCATATTTAATATGGTCAGATCGAGTATTATCATCACTTGTCTCACCTAATAATTTATCCTTATGAAGAACATTTCATCACACACTATGGTTCGGTCATTCATTCATCCTCCCTCTTATCTCTGGGCTATTGGGCATCTATATCCACTTGGTTGGGTAGTGCCGCAATACCCTTCGACCTTCCTCATGGTAACGACTTTCAAAAAACCAATATCAACAATAGTAATTAAATAATCCTGTTTATAATAATCATTCTTAATTTAAATAGTCTTATTATTATTATTTTTTAAAATAAGTTTTTTGGCATTTATTTTAATTATTTAAAAGTTTCAAGGATAAATTCAAAATGAATGGTGTTTTGAGATATTTTCCAAATTATAGAAATTAGTTGGAAGCCCGCGCAATGCGCAAGTTAATTTAAAACTAACTTATTTTTTTAGAGTTGTTGGATATAATTTGTATGTAAATTAGTTCATGTACATGTACAATTATTTTCAAAATATTGAGCATATTAAATTTAGTTCAATGTATATGTTTTTTTTTTAAAATTATAATATTGATCTGATTAAGAATATTTCATGTACATGTACAATTATTGTTTGAATCTTTAGTTTATTAAATTGAATTTAAATTTAGTTCATGTACATGTATAATTATTTTTAAAATATTGAACTCATTAAATTACATTAATATATATGCAGAAGAAATATAATATATCATATACACAAATTATCCAAATCCTTTCCAAATATATTGGACTTACATTAAATAAGGGGAGAGTTCAAATTATGAATGAATTAAGGAGAAATTTTTGGAAGATTGAGGATGAATGAGGAATTTAAGAAGGAATTTGAAATTAAGTGTGTGTATATATATATATATATATATATATATTTTTTTGAAACGTTGGAAACCCCTACACCAAACCACCAATTCTGGGCCGCGGCGCAGGTAAAACCACCGGCTATCCCAGGCTCTTACAAGAAGTGCACCCCTGAATTCGAACCCAGAACCTCAATCTATATATGTATATAGATATAGATTGAGGTTCGGGTTCGAATTCAGGGGTGCACTTTTGTAAGAGCCTGGGATAACCGGTGGTTTTACCTGGGCCGCGTATATAGATATAGATATAATGAAAAATATAATAAAATATATGGATGTAACGCGGTTCTGTGATTCAACCGAAACCTCAAAAATGCTACATGTCATTTTCATTTGAAAGATCATCTCTATTATTCTCTCATTGGCTTTTATTATTAATCAATGGCAAGGCAAGACGGCAAAATAACGTCTAAATTCATTGGAATTACTAATAAATACTAAATAAAAGAAAACACAAATCCAGTGTAATTTCCACGAAATTATCCGAATAAATTTCACTTTTTATCTTTTCATCGTTCCAACACGAGCTCATGGATGAAAATCACGATCACGACCCGACAGATAAAAAGAATTTTAAGACGCCTTCTTCAAGCAACAACACAAAAATCAATTAGAGAGCGAGAGAGAGAGAGAGAGAGAGAGAGAGAGAGAGATTCACATAATATAACTGACTCAATAATCTGAGCCCACCCCTCTCCCTCTATCTTCATTCAAACATTGCCGTCCATTATTTAACAGCGTCCCCAGGTTCCTTTTGATCGTTTCGTTTCATTTTTTGGTCTCTTTGTATATTCTTCCTCTGTGTGTGTGTATATATATATATATATATATATATAACCAACAATAAAAATATTCAGATTTCTAATTTTGTTAGTTTGCTTGCAAATAAATTATAGTTTTTTAGACTCTGCGCGTATTTGCAGTATGTATGTTTGAATTTTATTCGAATTTTACTTTCTGGGGTTGATTTTTATATTATTAATCTAGCGTTTTGGGTTGTTTTGGTTGATGGGTTATGCTTAATTTGGCTTGAAAGGCATTTTTTGCAGAGGTTTCTGGATAATAAAATTGGGGTTTTTTTTTCTTCTAATTGTGAGAAGGCTGTTTTATTCTTTTGTCCTTTTGTGGTTTCAGAGAATAATTTAGGACTTGATGCAGCCATCTCATGATAATTAACAGGTATCGCTTTAGAATATTTGAACTGGGGTTGTGAATCATAAGTTCTGTAATTTTTATAGGTGGGTTTGGCCAAATTTCGATATTGTGTTTATTTAGAGAGAACTTCAAGGGTATTGTTGGCCTAAGGGTATTTCTTAAAGTGAAATTTTAGTTGGTGTCGGTTGGTAAATATGGTGGTCGATTCAATTGCGACGTCTTTACTAGGGCATCGACCTCTGTGTCGCGGAATTGCTTTTAGGGATGTATCCTGCAAAAGGAAGTTTTCAGATAGTTGCCGGTTTCCAGTGGCTGAATTCATTGGTAGAAGGATTGTTACTTACTGTCCTCCGTCAAGAATGAAACTTGGTAGGGTCATTAATAAGTCGATTAACGCTCTTGCAATGGGGTTGACAAAGAAGACATATTCATTTAGAGAGGAGGAGAAAATACCTCGGGATTGGAGGTACCAGATTGACACCACTGTTGATCGAAAACCTGGTTTGTGGCCGCCCGAGAATAAAGCAGATAATCCCTCCTTGCACAATCCACTGCTTAGACAAGAAAGGATGGGTTGCGGTTGGTTAGGTGCTATATTTGAGTGGGAAGGAGTGATAATCGAAGACAATCCTGATCTTGAGAAGCAGGCGTGGCTGACCCTTGCTCAAGAAGAAGGAAAATCTCCTCCTCCAGCTTTCATTCTGGGAAGAATCGAAGGGATGAAGAGTGAGCAGGCCATATCTGAAGTTCTGTGCTGGTCGAGAGACCCAGCGGAACTGAGAAGAATGGCTTCAAGGGTGGAAGAGATTTACCAAGCTCTACGAGGTGGGATATATAGATTACGAACTGGATCTAAGGAGTTTGTGAATATATTGATGCATTACAATATACCAATGGCATTAGTTTCAACTCGTCCAAGAAAAACTCTGGAGACTGCAATTGATAGCATAGGGATTGAAGAATACTTTACAGCAATTGTAGCGGCTGAGGATGTCCACAGGGGAAAACCTGATCCAGAGATGTTTGTTTATGCAGCTCAACTTCTACAATTTATTCCTGAGCGGTGCATTGTGTTTGGGAACTCTAATCAGACAGTGGAGGCTGCTCATGATGCACGGATGAAGTGTGTGGCTGTTGCTAGCAAGCATCCTGTATACGAGCTTGGAGCTGCAGACCTGGTGGTGAGGCACTTAGATGAGCTTTCAGTGGTTGATTTGAAGAACCTTGCTGATAATGAGTCAACTGAATTTGGATCTGTAGAGCCAGAGATGGAGCTCGAGGAGGAAGAAGAAGACTACCCGTCATCTTCAACTGCAGTTGATGATGTCTTCTGGTAACCCGCAATATTATAAGTTGTATAGATTTCTTTGTGCTTCATCCGATTCTTGGTGAAACATTATATCTTCAGAGACCCTGATGTTTATGATAAAAAAAAAAAAAAAAAAAAAGCAGGGAAAACTGGGGGAAAAAGGTTGTCATGTATGTAATATTTGTACAATATATATCTTTGGAATTTCAAATCTACTTGGGGTGCTTTTATTTCTCTGTTCAGCTCTTTGATTTCGGGTTTTTTTTTACTATGGTGATATGTCATGACATGCGCGTATCTGCTAACTATTATGTGGAAGCTTTGCATGGTGTGATTCTTCTCTTAAATGCTTCACAACTTGGATGGTGGGATGGTAAAAATCCCCATGAATATGGGGTCCAAAACATATTAAAAAAATCAGATTGGGTCGGGTTTGGGATCAGAGTCAGATTCGGGTATAGGGGCTTATTCTAAGATTTCATAGTAAGTATGGATTGAGTCTTCACTTACTCCCCCTCCCCATTTGGGGATAATAGAGAATACACTCATTTGAGGATTTTCGGATTTAGGGATCATGGTCTCGTCTCGAACCTGTCCCATTACTAGATGATGAATTTTCAAAATTTATTTTTGGCTACTAGTTTCATCTCGGACTCTATAATGTCTTAAGATTTGTTTTTGCTCTGAATTTTTATTCTTAATGGTTGTTTAGGTCACTGTGCTTGAAAACTCGTATCCAAACTAGGATTAGGATATTTCCAAATGATATTTGTACGTTTAGAGAATGATTTCAACTAAGAAATTTAGCTGGATGATGCTTAAATGGTGATTCATCTGCTAACAGAGAAGAAGACTTGAATTCAATATGCATTTGATTTTAAGGGAGCAATACTATCAAATAGATTGGCACACAGACATGATCTTGAGTCTGGTGTAGCTTGTATAAAAATTATATTAGGAAAAACTTGATAAGGCCCATTTCGTGGGGCGAAGAGAGTTCATCTTTAAAAGCCCATAACTTGGCAACGATCAAAGCCCACAACTGTTGTCGATCAAAAGTTGAAAGTCCAAAATGACCTGGTCGGTACAACTTTCGAATCAAAGGCGTGTTAATTTGTATCCCCTCCTTAATTTTTCCCCTTCTTTATCCTTTTTTTTCCTCCTCCTTAAGGAGTATTATGTATAGGTATAAGGGATGGTATAAACTATGGAATTCCGATCCAAATTTGAAATTTTATATAATTTGATGTAAAATTTGGGTGATTTTTAGTTTTAAATTTTGAATTTTTACCAAAAAATCACCAATAATTCGATATTCCAAACAATACTTCATCCCGATTAAATAATTGTTGGCCGATAAAATCCCCGCAGGGCGAATTCGTCCTAGAACGAGAAGAGGTGCGAAGAAAAGAAGGGCGATGGAGCGAAGAACGATAAAAGGACTTGGGACGATCGAGCCAATGGTCAGGGCGAAAAGTGCGATGCAGTTACCTTCCCTACTAAAGCAGTTAGGCGGTTGTTCCTCCACGATCAGGCAGTTAGGACACACAACCCAGCAGTTACAAGCATGATTCATAACTGCAAAGGAATGGTAGAACTGCCCAAGTCAGTTACCAAGCGGCACTATAAAAGCTCACATATCCCAAGAAGGAGGGAAAACAAAAAATGAAGACTCAATCGAGCATATTTTATCTTTTTATTTCTTAGCTTGTAACCTAGGACTGTAACTTGTGTGCTTGTGCCCCTTGGAGGCTTATTCACTTGATTCAATACACCCCTTGCTGGGACTTTGTCTCAGGAGGTTCGAACCTTACACGCTCTTTTTTCCTGCACGCGTAAAACCTGCGCAAACAGTTTTTGGCGACCACATTGGGAGATTTGGTGTAACAAAGTGGAGATGCCTCCGAAAAGAAACTCTCAGACTGGCTCAACCGCGGAGGAAGGTGGACTGGAGCAAACCAACCAGCCCAACGTTCCAGCCATAGTGGGTCAGTTCGAGGGTCTAGCAGATGTCAGCCGATACGAACCAATGAGGGAGCTTAGCCCTAATGCGGTGCGCGCATTGATTGGCGAATTCACACAGGATGTCGTCGAACAGGTCAGGCTCCAAAATGCGCATGTTGTGGACAAATTCGTATCGACTAGTAACTTGCACTATGAAAATATGGCCAAACACCTAAGCTCAATGAACGAATTGGTGGCCAAATGTATAAGCGGCGGAACAGTGCTGCCGTCGACTGCGCCTCTCTCTACAGTAGGCGGTCAAGAAGCTGGTCCTAGTGGTGTTCCCCTGCAAGGAACCAATACCCCTATGGTTCCCAGAGGAGGGACGAGCCCTGAAGGACACGGCCCACAATTAGGGCCAAACATTCACCAAGGGCCAAATATGGCTCAACATGAAATCGTGGTGCCTCAGGGTGTCCAAACTTCACAGGGACAAAATCATGATTACGTCTCACTCCCGAGAGGGCCGCAACCGCCCCTATAGCCGTGCCATTCAATGGCAATGATATGCTAAGGGAGCAAATGACCGAAATCCTGAAAAACCAATTCGGTCTAGGCATACGACCAATTCGGCCTAGATATCGGAAGCCTTACCCTGATTGGGTCGATATGGCTTATCTTTGGCCGAGGAATTACATGATACCAGATTTTACCCTCTTTACGGGATCTGGAGAAGTTTCCACTATGGAGCACATAGGACGCTTCACCCTTCAGTGTGGGGAAGTCAATGATTTCCATAAACTAAGGTTGTTTCATGGTTCGTTATCAGGGGTGGCTTTCTCCTGGTATGTCAGCTTACCAGCCAACTCATTAGAAAGTTGGCAGCAAATGGAGCAACTGTTCCATGCGCAGTTTTATAAGGCCGAATCTGAAGTGGCCTTGGCTGATTTGGCAAATTTGAGACAATTGCCAGGGGAATGGGCCGAGACGTTTCTACAACGATTTAAGGTAGCCCGAGGCCGATATTACGTGCCTTTGCCCGAAAAGGAGTTCGTAAGAATCGCTCAAGGATGCCTGAATCTCGATCTGAAGAAGAAGTTCCAGGATCGTGAGTTTTGAGACCTTCCCCAACTCACTACCAGTGTGGTGCGCTATGAGCGATTATTACGAGAAGATGAGCAGATGAAAAATTCGAGCAAATGGACGTATTACAGAAACATTGACTACGAGATGGGCGAAGTGAACGCCGACTCGGCCGATCTATGTATGGCCGAATTGGTGAAAGGGAAACCCTACCTCTGCAAAACGTGGGCAGAACCCCAAACCAATGAGACGAGCGATAAAAAGAGCAGAAAATTCTCCTTCGACATTACTAAAGTCGAAGCTATATTTGACCAATTGTACAAAGATAAGCAAATCAGCTTGAGCGACAGACATACGTTGCCAACAGCCGAACAAATCAGCAGTAAAAAATACTGCAAATGGCATAATGCATGGTCTCACACAACTAACAATTGCCTTGTTTTTCGCAATGTTTTGCAGGATGCCATAGAATCCGGACGAATCACGTTCAAAAAGAAGATGGCAGTAGACAATAATCCTTTCCCGAAATCGGCGGAGTTAAATATGATCAACCCAGCCCCTACAAGGATAAACCGGTCGAGGGTAAAGGTAGTGCTGGACGAAAAACAACACCGCCCGAGCGCGCTGGAGAGAATCAAAGAACCTGCAGAACGAAAGGACAAGAACGACATTTGTGTGAGGTGCAAGAACAACATTGAATGGATGAAAGAGCTAGAAGACACTTGCGAGAGGCCTGTGAAGAGAGAATCATCCTGGCAGCCACGAACCTTTGCGCCAAGGTTCTATGGAGAAAATTCGAACTTCGTCCAGAACGTGAGGACATTTTGGCCAAAGATCCATCGGGCCAACGTGTGGCATTCATACCGAAAGTCATACCCAGGACAGCAGGCGAACTCACGGCGACGGGCAGACGAAAAATATCCTCCCATAGATGAAATGACAAGGACACAGCTGAGGAGGCACCAAAGGAACTACGGCCGCATGATGCACCGACAGAACGTGGCAAAGGCGGCCACCGGCCATAGCCCTCATGCCACAGAGAAGTCAAAAGACCACAAGAAGGCACATGACGAGAAAAGAAGGAAAGCGACCAATGGTGACGAGTACACTAAGATCATGGAAGGAAACGTGACGGGACCGATGATGAGGAGCCTCCCATCGTCATCCAATTCGGCAGCATGCCACCAATCATGGCAAATCACTACTTGTTGCCCAGAGAGTTCCGGGGAAATGACAATGGGGAAGCTGGACAGAGTGACGATATCTATGAGGGAAATGAGGCCGAATTTACGGCACTCTCCATAACAGACGGAAGCACTGCAAGCCGAGAGGCCGAAGAGGAAGAACTGACGGATATAGAAGAGGAGATTGATGTCAGGACGGAAGCCATGAGAAGGGGAATTTCACAAAATCGGCTTCTGAAAGAACTATATGAGGCTGGGAATCCAGCAGTCGGAACACTGGGGGAAGACCTAGGGCAATACCCATTCCTCGTTCTGTATGGAACGCCTAAGGTAAAACGGGCTGTCACCAAGGCCGAAAAGAGAAGGTTGACCATCAATCACATCTCCCAGGAGATACCTCCCACACTGCCACCTTCTCGGTGGAATATGGAAGAAGAGTCATCCCAAGTTACCAAAGGGGGAGATCAAGCCATGGAAATTGGCACGTCAGGGAAAGTGATTTTCCCAAAGTCACCAGCTCAGATGACAAAGCACCTAAGGCCATTATACGTGAAGGCGAAGGTCAATGGCATCCCCGTATCCAAGGTACTGATTGATAACGGAGCAGCCATCAATGCAATTCCAGTTAGGATGCTGGGGCGTTTGGCCAAGTCCGAGGAGGACCTCCTCCCCACAGAAGTAGTCCTCACCAGTTTTAACGGAGGAGCGACGACTGCAAAAGGAGTTATACCACTGGACTTGCAGGTGGGAAGCACTACGAAGACGGTGGTGTTTTTCGTCATCGATGGGCCAACCTCATACAATATGCTTCTGGGACGAGACTGGATACACGGCAGCCGATGCATCCCATCATCCCTCCATCAGTGCCTGGTTTTCTGGAACCAAATGGATGAAGTAGAAATCGTACACGCCGACAACAAGCCCTTCACCGCAGACACAAACTCGGCCGAATACTATATGTATGAGGGAAACTACGGGCCAACCAGAGTTCTGAACAAAGGAGAAAGCCCAACCATCGTAGCCCAGAATGACGAGCCATGCCCCGCTGGATTGTTAAACGACTTGTTCGCACAATCAAGACCAACCACAGTGGTCTTCGGAGAACCCACATACGTCGGTATCAATGGAGCACGGCCAGAGTAAGGAGCAAGCCGCCCTTGCGGCCTCTAAGGCCAAATTAATGGCCTACGTTCTGGAACAAAAAAATGAGGACGAG